>JADLZK010013341.1:17432-87993 GCA_015847255.1 Hyparrhenia diplandra
CGTGGCGGTGCAATAAGTTACAGGCGGAGCGCGGTGGTGTCTTTGGCGGTTCCAGCGTACCTAGGCGTGTCCTTGGTCGGTTTGGGAGTGATGGGGTCTTTTAGCTCCTCTCCCATGTGTATAAAGTAGCTCCCCCTCTCCTCCTTCTTCCACACAAAACCACTTGGAGTTCACCTACACCAAAGACCACCTCACTCTCCACCACTATCTTCTTCTTCTTCTTCTTCTTTGGTTAGAATTGAGCAAAGAGCTACAAAGGAGGAGCTTGTAATCTAGAAGAAAGTGAGCTTTGGTAATATACATCTTCCATGGATCTTTCTCCTATTTTGCAAGTTCTATTTCTATGATCATGGTCTAACTTATGAATTAGAGTATAGTCTTGTTCATGTTATAGTGTTGATATATGAACTAGCATATGGTTGCATATCATAATCTTGACATGTTCATATTCGTTCTTCATCGATCATCATATGCATAACATGATTCTAGATGGGATAAGTTCGTCTTTCTTTCGGGTTTGCTCTTGTCTTAGTCCGTCCATCGGTAGGGGGTGGGGATCCCTGGGGGGACAAGAGTAGTGTTTCTCATGCTGTGGGCATGGTGCCGGGTATTTACGACACCTTCGAATATGAGAGCATGCCACGGCCGTGAGGGTAGGGCGGGTGGTGACAGCCACTCGGGTCCGTCCCTTGTAATCCCTCCACGTTCGCATGTAATGTAGGAGTTCGTAAATGCTTTCCATTGGGCGATGGACTGTGGGAAGTCTCCCTGTTATCCCTAGACATAACCATGCTTATATTTGTGTTAGCATATGATCATAACTATTCATTTGTATGACCATGACTAGAATACATTAGAACACTCCATAGGTTATTCATTTATTCTTTATCTATTTTCTTTATCCTTTCAAGGTGGATTCCAATGTGTGTCACACTATCTATGAACCGTATTGCTTACCCCCCCCCCCCGTATGATAAAGTTGGACTTTAACGTACACACATTCCATCATCCAGATGCCATGCTAGCTTCTTATATACAAGCCTTCCTTTGGGAAAATATAATAACGATACCCCGAATACTTCGGGTGAAATGCTACAATGATAGATCCGCGTAAACTGGATGAAATATCTTTCAACTATGGCAAGATCTATCAGTTGATTGAAAGTGCGTTATCACCGACCGCGAGTGGTTCCACTTAGTGAATCAACGCACGCGTTCCTAAGCGTCGCCATTAGAGATGGGTTCTAAACCTCGCTTTCTAGTGATTGCGCCAGAAACGCCAACAAGCATTTCGGGCGCGTTCTTTGGGGAAGGCATTGTTATATGAAATCACTAGGCGGCTATGAATATGAAATGTGTATGCGTGGTAGCCACTTGCTCATACAAAGTTAATCTTGTATGTTTTCTCTATTGTGGATGAAAACAGGATAGTGTATGTCGGGTTTCCAACCGCCGACAAACTTCATCGAGGACCCTGAGGCACTCCTATGAAGAACAGGTCCCGTACCTCTTCAGCTTCTAGGAACCACGACAAGTTGAGACCGGCTTGACGCACCAACCGAACCGCAAGCCATGGCTCAAAAGTCGCTCGCGATTCTCTCGTTCATTGCCGCCAACGTGCCACCGGGCCGGTGGTCAATGTGGCGGACAAGAACTTCGATTTGCGTGCGGGCTAATCACTATGGTGCGAGCGTCCTTTCGTCGGGCCGCCTAGCGGGACGCCAACGCACATCTCCAACACTTCCTTGGCGCGTGCGACACTATCGTTATCAGGACGCCAAGCCCGACGTTATCAGGCCCAGCTCGTTTCCTTTCTCCCTTGTGGGGAAGGCGAAAGCGGTAGTTTCTGGCAGGACAAGGAGCCGAGAAATACGTGGGCTAAATGTGCTCCATGGCGTTCCTCGCTAAGTTCTTCCCCATGGGCAAAACCAATGCTGAGGGGGGAAGGATCGCCAATTTCGGCGGAGATTCAATGGAACCCATCCCGGAGGCGGCGTGGAAAGGCTGCAGAATACATTCAAGCATGCCCGCACACGAATGGAAATCGGCCGGTGCTCCGAACTTCTACAATGGTCTCACGGCCATATCAAGGGGCACCGTGACGCCGCCTTGGTGGCGCGTTCTTATCACTCACCATTGATCGTGCAAATGCCCCGATCGACAAGATGGTGGCAAATCAGCATTTGGGAGGAAGACAACCGATTAAAAACACAAAAAGGCATGCATCCGTGAAGGAGACGGATATGCTTGCCGCAAAAATGGATCTATTGTCGAAGAAACCGGAAGAGCGCAGCAAGAGACTCAAGCACTTTCAGCGGCGCCCATTTTATGTTACACACTCACATGACGGTGAGACCTGCGGGTGAAGTTGGCCACCGGGGACAACCGCCCGAGACCCGTGAGGAAGCAAAGATTCATCAACAACAACGGGTACCACCAACTTTCCGAAAGCGGCCGGAACAACCGATCCCGGCCCACCATTCTAAGGTAACCGGGGCTATAATCCCTAATTACAGCTTCCGTCAACCTTCACTAAAGGACCGGTATTGGGCCAAGCCAAGATCAATGAAAACCTCACCAAAAAGATGAGCCAAATGATAACATCTTAGAAGGAGCTGACAAAGCTGGATGGGCTCAACTCGCTATGACAGATCACTGAATTTCAACAAAATGATTGAAACACAAATATCCCTAAATGCCTCGTCTCCTAAGAATGGTTGGAGAAAGCTTCAAGACAATCTGAAGCCCCCATGAGAACATAAATGCAAGAACCACCGGAGGGGGTAGGTCCACTCGTGACCCACCAAATCCCAACCATGTGGTGAGGAAACAAAAGAGAAGCAACCCTAAGAGGCAACACCTCAAGCAACAAAGGAGCCAAAGCGGAAGTGGTACCATTAGAATACCGCGGACACAACCTACCTACCATTTACACAAGAACAAGAAGGCGGCGTTGGATGAGCAGTTCACTCGGTTTGTGGAAATGATCCAAAAAGTACACGTAAGTGTACCACTTCGATGTGCTCCACGTTCCCCTCATATGCCAAGTACATCAAAGATATCATCCGTAATAAGCGGCCACTACCAACAAATGTAGTTGTGAAGCTAACAGAAGAATGCAATGTCGCTATTCGAATCGCCTACCGAGAAAAAGAAGAAGGATCCAGGTTGTCCTACAATCTCCTCGCTTCAATCGAACACGCACATTTGACCATGCCTTGTGTGACTTGGGTGCCGCGTAAAGTGTCATGCCCAAGTCGGGTCTTTGACAAACCGAACATACACATCCGGGAGCCGACAACCATGACACTCCGCTTGGCGACTTCGTCCATAAGGTATCCAGCAGGAATTGCAGAGGATATACCAGTAAAGATCCGGGGATACTTTGTCCCAGTTGACTTCGTGGTGTTGGATATGGAAGTAACCAAAGACACACCACTCATCCTTGGACGACCGTTTCGAAAGCACGTAGGGGCACAAATTAATGTTGGGGCGGGAGAAATCCTCTTCAACATTAATGGCAATGAAGAAAAGTTTGAATTCAGGCCCCGGATCTCAGAAGAGTGCAAAATGATCCGGATAAAATATGGGGAGCAAGGAATCAAGGAAATAGAAATACAACCCCCAAGAGCCAGCAACACTCCCAAGGCAAATAACACCGGTAAAAAGTGGGGAGCAAAAGAAAAAGACAACTCAAAAAAGGGAAAAGAAGAACGAACATAAAGAAGGTTCCCATTTTTACTAGGGACCAAAGAAAGGAAAATCCCCAAAAGGAAAAGCTCGAAAGAGAGTACCACACCTAAGGAAAACAAGGAGGAGCCAAAACAAAAGAAGAAATCCAAATACACTCCTCCTCAAAAGTGTGGGTACTGCTGTGTGCAATCATCCGTGTCTCTAGGATCGGATGCACCATCGAGCAAAGAAATCGGGAGAAAGTCCCGCCCACGGACTCAAAATTGTGGGCCCCTCCAAGGGTAAAAAGCACCTATCACGAGAAAAAGGCAAAAACAAATAAAGGTATCTACGGGCCTCCGATAGCTTGGGGAAGGACCCTCACGTATCATTGCATTGCATATTTATTTTCATCAAACTTTATTTTATTTTAGCATGTTTAAATTCCAAAGCAATCATGCATAAAAAAAATCCAAAAAATAGAATAAGTAGCTCTTCTTATGCTTTCATGCCTATACATATGAGCTATGAAAATGTTTAGTCTTAGTCCCTTGTTGAAATGATGAATAGTTGCTCGCCTTATATTTTGCCTGTGCCTTAGTTTATAACTTGAATTTCTCTAAAGTTTGAGTTTAGTGGCTAAGTTCTAAACCTCACCTTAAAAACCCGATTCATGTGGGTTGCATAAGCTCTATCCGGTCTAAGTTGTTGCCAAATATGATATGGTACAAATAGATTTGCTATGATTTCATTCAAAAGAGAAACTTGACATCCGGGAATCTAATTCAAAGAAAGAGAAAGATATGGGCTATGCTAAAAAAAAGAGAGAAAGAGATGAAAAATGGACACGTGTCCGAGGGCGAGTAGAGCCCACATCTCCAAAAAAAAAAAAAAAAAGAGAGAGAAAAAAGAAAGAAAGAGAGGAAATAAAAGACAAAGTCTAGGGCTTAGCAGAGCCCACCTCAAAAAAAAAAAAAAAAAATATATATAGTAATAAGCCCAAACTTTCTCGAAAAACAAATATAATTTAATAAATAAAAACCCGGATGAAAAAAGTTGATCAAAAGAATGAATGAGTAGTGTCTCTATGATAACCATTCTATCTCGGCAACCGCCCAAGACTCGGAGACGCCTAACAAGCCCCGCCACGATGAAAGGTAATAAAGGGTGAGTAAAGACGTGCCATTTTATTCAAACTATAGTAGAAAATCTTGTTATAAACCTAGCACTTGTAAAATGTAATCAAGATAGTAGCAACTCCCGATCAACAACCAAGTACTTATCTTTTGCTCGAGGACGCAAAGGGTAAGCTTGGGGGAGTTTGTTGACAGGGCCACTAACGACGTATTTTTCCCGCTAACTTACTACCATAAAGGGAGTAAAACTATACCCCTTTTATACTCATATACATTTATTACTAACATATTTCTACTTGTAGTGTCCGAAATGTATTTTGTAGTATTTATAATAAAAAATGTGGAAATACGACCAAAAGGCGCGACCTCGAAAGCGTATTTCAAGAAGATCACAAGCCCGTGGTGGAAATAAGCCAAAAATGCACAAAGTGGACCACGCCAAGCCCATGACACAACTTTTCGGGATCGAAAAGACGACGGCCCGCCAAGACCTGGGCCAACCCGCAGCCCAAAGTGGTGCGGCCGCTTTTAAAGGTGCGCCCGCACCCCTCCCGGGGGCCGCTCGAGCCCGGTTCGACGTGGTGGTGCAATAAGTTACCTCGGAGGACAGTGCGGTGGTGTGGCCGGCCAGTTCACTGCATCTAGACGTGTCCTTGAGGTCGGTTTGGGGGTATTAGGTCTTTTAGCTCCTCTCCCATGTGTATAAGTAGCTCCCCTCTCCTCCTTCTTCCACACACACCACTTGGAGTTCACCTACACTAGCACCACCTCACTCTCCACCACCATCTTCTTCTTCTTCTTCTTCTTTGGTTAGAATTGGAGTAGAAGAGCTACAAAGGAGGAGCTTGTAATCTAGAAGAAAGTGAGCTTTGGTAATATACATCTTCCATGGATCTTTCTCCTATTTGCAAGTTCTATTTCTATGATCATGGTCTAACTTATGAATTAGAGTATAGTCTTGTTCATGTTATAGTGTTGATATATGAACTAGCATATAGTTTGCATATCATAATCTTGACATGTTCATATTCGTTCTTCATCGATCATCATATGCATAACATGATTCTAGATAGGATAACGGTTCGTCTTTCTTTCGGGTTTGCTCTTGTCTTAGTCCGTCCATCCGTAGGGTGGGGATCCCGGGGGGGACAAGAGTAGTGCTCTAGTACGCGAGCATGGTGCCCGGTATTACGACACCTTCGAATATGAGAGCATGCCATGGTCGTGGAGGGTAGGCGGGGTCGTGTGACCCCCTCCCCGTGCCTTGTAATCCCTCCACGCTCGCATGTAATGTAGGAGTTCGTAAATGCTTTCCATTGGGCCGGATGGTACCGGAAGTCTCCCTCGTTATCCTAGACATAACCATGCTTATATTGTGTTAGCATATGATCCTAACTATTCATTTGTATGACCATGACTAGAATACATTAGAACACTCTATAGGTTATTCATTTATTCTTTATCTATTTTCTTTATCCTTTCAAGGTGGATTCCAATGTGTGTGTCACACTATCTATGAACCGTATTGCTTACCCCTGTTATGACCAAGTTGGACTTAACGTACACACATTCCATCATCTAGATGCCATGCTAGCTTCTTATATACAAGCCTTCCTTTGGGAAAATATAAATAACGATACCCTGAATACTTCCGGGTGAAATGCTACAATGATAGATCCGTGCGCTTGCGGATGAAATATCAACTATGGCAAGATCTATCACCGTTGATTGAAAGTGTGTTATCACCGACACGGTGGTTCCACTTAGTGATATCAACGCACGCTTCCTAGCGCCGCCATTAGAGATGGGTTCTAAACCTATTTCTAGTGATTGCGCTAAGAAACGCCAACAAAGGAACTAGAATATAGTTTGTGTGTCATGTTCAATATATGCTCATACTTGTTTATCATGTCTCACAATGTTTGCATGATTAGAGATGGGATAACGGTTCATCGTTCCTACGGGTTTGCTCGTGTTTTAGTCCATCCATCCGTAGGGTGGGGATCCCGGGGACACGAGTAGTCGCTTTGTACGTAGGCATGGTACCCAGTGTGTGGGGCCTTTCGAATATGATGGCATGCCACGGTTGAGGGGTAGGGCGGCAGGGTCGTGACAGCTCGCCCGTCCTTTGCAATCCCCCCCATGTTCGTATGTTGTGTAGGAGTTCGTAAATGCCTCAAACGGTAGCGTATACACGGGGGGTCCCCCGTTATCCTAGACCTAACCATTCTTATATCATGTATTCATGCGACTCTAACTATATTCACTTGTATTGGCCAAGACTAGAAACATTAACATGCTCCCCTAGATTATTCTTTTTATTCTTTTCTATTTTCTTTATCCTTTTGAGGTATCTTCACGAGTGTGTGTCACACTATCTTGAAAACCAATATATTTACCCCCTATGTAGTCAAGTCGGTCATCGTACGTGTATTCCCGTATTCAGATGCCATGCTAGCTTCTTACATACATGCCTTCCTTTGGGAAAATATAAATAACGATACCCTGAATACTTCCGGGTGAAATGCTACAATGATAGATCCATGCGCTTGCGGATGAAAATCTATTATGGCAAGATCTATCACCGCCGATGTTTCTAGTGTGATCACCGACACGGTGGTTTCGGCCAGAACGTCACGCGCATTTCGGCGCCGTTATTAGAGATGGGTTCTAAAACCTATTTCCAAAGGATTGCACTAAGAAATGCCAATAGCTACGAGCCCTAAGCTTTCTGGATCTACTCGGGCTACCATCAAATCGCCTTTAGCGCTTGAGGATCAAGAGAAGACGCCGTCCTTTCCGCCGCTCGGGCGCCATCGCTACAAGACCATGTCTTTTGGCCGAGGAACGCCGGTGCCACGTGACGAGCTATCCGTGGCTGCCTCGGCGACCTCATCCCCGACACGCATGTGCCCTACGCCGACGACGTTGTGGTGAAGACACGCCAAGCTCACTCTCCGGTAGATGACCCGACGAAGGTTTTTCTAAACTCAATAACTATCGCTGGAAGCTAAACCGCAAGTGCGTATTCGTGTACCATGTCGGGCACCGCCGGATTGAACCCAACCCGAGAAGATCCACGCCATCATGAGAATCAAGCCACCACAAAACATGAAGGATGTCTAGAAGCCGACAGATGTATGGCGGCTTTGAGTCGTTTTCGTTGTAAGACTCGACGAAAAGGGCCCGCCCCTTCTTCAAACTCCTTAGGGTCGGGCGAGGCTTTTCGATGGACCAACGAGGCTCAAGAAGCTTTCGACGGTTTCAAGAAGTTTCTTACTTCCCCTCCAGTCCCCGGTGGCCCCGAACGACGGCTTAAGAGATGCCGCTCTACATTGCCGTGACCAACCGGTGGTGAGCACCGCCTAGTTGTCGAGCCGAAGAAGTAGGGCATGTGTACCCGGCCCGTAGGCTGGTCTACTTCGGCCGCTGAGGTACTTAACGATTCCAAAGTTTGATATCTTCATATTTAGAAGCTATTGTACGGTATTCTCATAACCTCGCATAAGTTATGGCACTACTTCGACTCCCACCCCATCACGGTGGTGTCCGACTACCCATTAGGGGATACCTTGTGCAACAAGGACGTAATGGCCACATCCGCAAATGGGCAATCGAGCTCGCCCCTATTCACCATCGAAAGTATAAGAGCGAACGACCATCAAGTCACGTGTCCTGCGGACTTTCTCCGTGAGTGGACAGATCTAGAAACACCCCTTGAAGACCCAGTTCCGAGCGCTCGACAATGTATTTCGATGGCTCTCTGGACATCGATGGTCCTGGGGCCAGAGTTTATCTCATCTCGCCGTCGGGGGACACAATTAAATATGTTCTCCAGCTACACTTCCCGGCCTCCAACAACGCCGCCGAATATGAGGCCGCCCTTCACCCCCGATAGCCGCCGCTTGGGGATCAAGCGCCTTAGGGTAACGGCGACTTCGCCCCGGTAGTCAAGGTGTCAACAAGGATTGGGACCGCAAGAGCGAGAAGATGGATGCATACATGGCCGTGATCAAGAAATTGGAAGGCAAATTCTACGGCCTCGACTTCGAGCACGTGGTTCGGGACTATAACCGGGGCACTAATGAGCTCTCTAAACTAGGTTCTTCTCATGCCAAGGTGCCACCGGCGTCTTTGTGGAGGATCCGTTGCAGCCCTCTATCCCGAAAAGGAAGATGGAGCGCCGAGAATCCACTCGCCGACCAGATCGCCGCCACACTCTCGATTTAGGAGAAGAGGACCGGCGGGTCCCGATCATAAAATATTTGACCGAGGCTCTTGTACCGAGGACGCAATGTGAGCAAGAATGACTCATTCGGCACAAGCAAGAATTACATACTTGTCGATGGGTATCTCATGAGGAAAAACTCGGGTGATCGGGGTTTTGCAAAAGTGTATCTCTCGGCGGAGGGTATCAAGCTCCTCGATGAGATCCACGGTGGCACACGCGGCAACCACGCTGGCGCCACGGACCCCGGTCGGCAAAGCTTTCCACGTAGGATTCTATCGGGCCTTACGCTAGCTGTCGACGCCGAGCATTTGGTTCGGCCACCGCACCAACTATCGGTTCTTCGCCAAGCAGATCCACGTACCCGCCACGAGCTCCGCACCATACCGCTTCTTGGCCCCTTCGTGATCTTTGGGTGTTGACACCTGTTATAGCATAATATTACTAGTTAACTAAACATGAATAAGGGCTTAAAATGAATATCAACATAAGTCTAGGGGCTTTACTAACATAATTCCACAAGCTTGGTGATTTATATCTTTTCGTGGATTAAACAGATAAAAGCGGATAAGAACGGTGAGAATCGGAAGAGTTTACATCCCATACGATGACAAGACTTAACCGTAAAGTAACTCAACCCAAAATGTGGACTAAAACACTCTAGAAGATACCGTAAGACACCGTAAGAGACGAGAGGCTAAGAGGACTCTACCTTACGGGCGGCCGCCCAAAAATACCTAGGCCGGCCGTGTGGGACCCACCGATCAGCCTCAGACTTAGGTCGGTTTGTAACCGACTTTGAGGTTGTATCTACACCGTTGCCAAGGTCGGTTTGATCCAATGGTCATCGCTCATCGCCAAGGCCTATATAAGAAGACCCCGACCCCGTGGCTAAACCCTAACTCATTCTATTCATTATCTCTTGACCTATTGGTCATAGAGGTGTCCCAATGTGAGGACAACCTCTCCTCTCTAGTTCCAATCTATATTCAAGATCATGTAGAACTAGAAGTATTAGAGTGAGTTGAAGAGCAAAAGCATATCAAGTTGAGAGATTAGATCTGAGTACCCCATGAGAGAGACTAGATCTAATCTTGTTCCTAGAGCTAAAGTGTTGGTGAAGGGAAGAGCCGTTGAGGAAGCACGGGACTGTCGGTGACTCCTCTACATCTTGTACCATCGGGATCAAGTCCCATTAGCATTGGGGCCCCGATCCCGAGACTTCTATGGTGGATCAACTTCTTACTTAAGTAAGTAAATGTTCTTATTGCTCTTATTGTTCACAACTCTTGTTTGAGTACTTTAATCTGTAGGACCCTATAGATTAGAGGAGTTAGCTTAGGTTTAGGCGTGGTGCTTAGACCGAGGTTGCTTGTGAATGCACCCTACATTCCCGAACGTGTGGTAGTTCGTGGTAGTGACAAGTACCATTGATTCCTTTGGAGGCCACCCCCGAATGATAGGCCAAGTAGGACCATGTTACGCGGAGGTTTGCACGTTTTGGCCCCTCGCTTCCTTTGAGTATCGTCCCCTTAAGGCAATATCAACATTGCTTACAAGGGTAAGAACTAGACAACCGTAGGAATCTCCTTATTCCTTTATCCTCTCAAGTCTTTGATTGCTGCTCAGGGATTAGTTATATGCCTTAGTTATCCTCACACCATCCTCCCTGTGGATTCGATATTAAAACCCTCTCCCGGGTGAAATGCTCACCAAGATCCGCGTTCGCTTGCGGATTATTATAAATATTTCGTAGGCTTATCAAATACCAACATGGGGGACTAGACGCCATCGACCTTTCAAGGCCACTCCAAAGCGGTTTCAAGTGGGTTTTCGTCATGATCGACAAATTTTCCAAATGGATAGAGTATATGCCACCGGGTCGACGCCAATTCTTACAAAGCTGCCGAGATGCTCAACGGTATTATCCACCGCTTTGGCCTACCAAACTCCATCATTATATATCTGGGTAGCACCTTCACTGGCACCCACTTTTGGGACTTCTGCGATGAGCGTGGCATCTCGGTGAAGTATGTTTCGGTGCCACACCCAAGGGCCAACGGGCAAGCTGAAAGGGCCAACGGCATGATCCTCGATGCATTAAAGAAAAGGTTGTTCCGACCCGGATGGCAAGTACCGGGAAGATGGCTAAAAAGAGCTACCCGCAGTAGTCCGGGACCGTGCACCCGACCCTAGTCGCAACAGGTGTATCCCCGTACTTCATGGTGTTCGGATCTGAAGTCGTTCTCCCAGCTGACGTGGCTTTCCGAGCACCACGCGTTGAGCATTATGATGAGGAAGCCTCCAACGCTGCCCGGAAGATGATGTTAATGCCCTCGAGGAACGGCGCTTGGCCTCTTGCGCGAATAGCCAAATGTCTCGAGGGTGTCCGCGGTACTACAATCGCAATGTGCGTGATCGAAGCTTTTGTTGGTTGGCAATCTAGTTCTACGCCGCAAAACGTAAGAGCGCCCACAAGTTGGGGTCCCAAAGTAGGAGGGTCCTTTCAAAGTCAAGGCGTGCACCCGACCAGGTTCCCACAAAGCTCACCAAAATGGATGACGTCGACATCCCCAACTCGTGGAACATTGAGTCGCTACGGCGTTTCTACCCATAATCCTCATAACCAGATATGTATTTTCCATTACATTTCTTCAAAGATTTCAATAAGAGCATTTTGCAAAGTCTTGGCTAATTGCTTCATGCCTAGCTTACTTCATTTCAAGTTTTTTCTTTGCGATCTATGCGTTCCTTTGACAACAACGTCACTGAACCCCCTAGAGTAGGCCCTATCCCCGCCCCGACCGTACAGATCCGTGCATGAGGTTTCGCACTCGCCAGATCCGGCCGATCGGCGGGAGCTCCCTTTGAGGTTGAACCCCCAAGAGCTTGCTTGAGCATCGTGCCTCCTTGCCGTGGATATAATAACACACCGGGCTAGGTCGGCCGTTCGTCCGACAGTGACACGAAAAATCAATCGCGACTATGACCATGGCATATAAACATGCAAAGAAAACTTAAGGTGTTCATGCCGCCCACGGCCGGCCGGCTCGGCAAACCGACCAAAGTTTTCTCAAACATAAAAGTGTTCATGCCCGAGCTGCATCGTCACCCGGGACTTCTTCTTCTTCAATCGTAGGGAGCAGGGGTTCATGTCTTCATCCAGAGTACCGCCGCGGGTCGCTAGTCCCCGTGCGGCTCGTTGATGGCGGCGGGGGAGCGTCCCGTAGCGTTCCCATTGCGGACCCGCGTAGGGTCGACACCGGGATAGTGAGACACACCACGCCGAGCGTGTGCCAAGCGAGGTCATGCGGCGCGACGGCGAATGAACTCCTCAAAGTTCTCCCACGCCACCGCACTCGCTCGAGCACATTCTCCGGCCCGTTGGTGGCGCCTCCGCTCCACCAACCCCTCCGACCGTAGCGCCGTGGGTGGGTGTGTTGTCAAGGATGGGCGCCACTCCCTCTATGAGGCCCAAAGATCCGCCCTCGCCAGGGCGACGTCCGTCTCGGCATCCCGGAGCCGACTCCTCATCCCCGCCAAGCGAAGCTGCACATGTGATTTACATTTTACCGCGTAAACTATGTTGAGTGTCAATACGACAATTGAACAGGCACTTACCGTTAAACTATCTTTTGGTTCTTTCCTTATAAAGCTTGGCGCTGTTGTATGCCTTCTCACACCATTCCTCAAGCTCGATCGGTTGTTTTGTGCGCTTTTGACCGGCCAGCTTGAGGTCCATGTTCCATGTTTTAATTGCCCAAGAGGCTCGATGCTCGAGTTCTACCGGCAAATGACAACTTTTGCCATAGACCATCTCGGAATGGTGACATGCCAATGGGGGTCTTGTAAGCTGTTCAGATGCCCATAGTGCATCGTGCCTTGTCTTTCCAAACCCTTTCCCATGGCATTAACGGTCTTCAAGTAGATGTTCTTTATTTGCTTGTTCGAAGTTTCAGCTTGGCCACTTGTTTGAGGATGGTATGGCATGGCTATGTTGTGCTTGGATCCCAACTCGCAAAAAAAGCTCTGAAAGATTTGTCGGTGAAGTGGGATCCTCCATCACTTATCACCATCCTCGGGGTTCCAAAGCGAGGGAAGATTATCTCATGAAACATCTTCCTTGCGTGTTTGGAACCAGTAGCCCGGCATGGTAAGGCTTCCACCCACTTGGACACGTAGTCGACTGCGATGAGGATGTATTCACTATCATGGGACTTTGGAAAGGGTCCCATGAAGTCAATACCCCGCACATCGAAGACTTCTACTTGTAAGTTGTAGTGGAGGGGCATAGCATTGCGTGCAGTGATGCCTCTTTGCAGCTGGCACTTGTGACACCTTCTGATGAATTCTTTGGTGTCGTGGTACATTGTTGGCCAGTAAAATCCACACTGCCAGATCTTGGCTTGTGTGCGGTGTACTCCATAATGTCCTTCGTATGGAGCCGCATGGCATTTCTCTATGATTTGCTGTCCCTCCTTGGTGGGCACACACCTTCTCAACATGACGTCTGAACACACCCTGTAGAGGTACGGATCATCCACGTGTGGCGCCGGCTGACCGGACCCGGCCAGACTTCGCCGGGTGGTACATAACCTAAAACCATGAAATTCACAATCTCTGCGTACCATGGGGTTATGTCCTCCACCTTGAGGAGCATGTCATCGCAAGAAGAAGTCATTGATGGGCGCTTCTCGCATGTTAGTGAACGCAAACGCGACAAATGATTCGCTACATGATTTTCTACTCCCTTTTTATCTTTAATTTCGAGATCGAATTCTTGGAGTAGAAGAATCCAATGGATAAGTCTAGGTTTAGCATCTTTCTTAGTGAGCAAGTATTTCAGTGCAGCATGATCAGTGTAAACAATTACCTTTGATCCCACTAAATATGATCTAAACTTATCCATAGCAAAGACAACCGCTAGGAGCTCTTTTTTCGCTTGTGGCATAATTTAATTGAGCCCCTCGTTAGTGTCTTGCTAGCGTATGCAATGGCATGATGCTTTTTATCTTTGGTTTGGCCAAGGACCGCACCAATAGCGTAGTCACTAGCATCACACATTATTCGAATGGCGGCGACCAATCGGGTGGTTGGATGATTGGTGCTTTGAGATGAGTGCTTCCTTATGGGTAAGGAATGCTTTCATACACACATCGGTGAACTCAAAAAGGTGCATCCTTAGCTAATAGGCTTGTGAGGGGTCTAGAGATGTGTGAGAAGTCTTTAATGAAGCGTCTGTAGATCCCCGCATGGCCTAAGAAGCTACGGATCCCTATTACGTTCACAGGGGGAGGTAGTTTTTCAATCACTTCGATTTTCGCTTTGTCTACCTCGATCCCCCTCTCGGACACAAGGTGCCCGAGGACAATGCCCTCTCGGACCATGAAGTGGCACTTTTCCCAATTAAGCACCAGGTCCTTTTCTTGGCATCATTTGCAAGACTCTATCTAAGTTACAGAGACAATTTTTGAAAGATTTTCCATAGACAGAGAAATCATCCATGAAAACCTCCATGATTTCTTCAATCATGTCTGAGAAGGTAGACATCATGCACCGTTGGAACGACGTGGGTGCATTGCACAACCCAAATGACATTCTCCGATAGGCGTATGTTCCATACGGGCATGTGAAGGTGGTCTTGCTTTGATCATCGTGGTGGATGGGAATTTGGTGATATCCGAGTACCCATCTAGGAAATAGAAGAAAGTGTGTTTCGCTAACCGCCCAACATTTCATCAATGAAGGGGAGCGGAAAGTGATCTTTCTTTTTGTTGCCGAGTTAAGTTTTCGGCAATCGATACACATTCTCCACCCCCGTGATTCGCACGCGAGGGATGAGCTCATTTTTAGCGTTTTTGATGACCGTCATGCCTCCTTTCTTGGGCACCACACGGACGGGGACCCGGCCATCCTTTGGTGGTACGGGATAGATTATCCCGGCGTGAAGAAGTTTGAGGACTTCCTTCTTCACAACTTCCCTCATCTCATTGTTGAGCCCGTTGAGGTTCACGCTGGCGTCTTTTTCCGGTCAACAGAATGCAATGAGAGCAAATCATTGGGCTAATCCCCTTTAAATCGCAGTAGGGAATAACCAAAGATCGTTCTATGTTTTTCTAGGACTGTGACAAGCTTGGAAGTCTCTCATCGCTAGCTTATCGCTAATGATTACAGGGGAGCATTTCTATCATCGTTTAGAAAAACATAGCGCAGCCTTCTGGGAGGGGTTTTAGCTCAATGGGAGGAGGTGTCGCGTGCCCCCTCGCGTAGGGAAGGTCGATGAATTCCCATACTTCATCAATTTCCTCGATAAAGAATTTAGCATCTTTTTCCAAAGATGCCTCTAGGGTTTCAAATGGTATCTCCGACACTACCTCTATGGGCATACACACGGGATAGAGGTTCCACTATTGAATTTTTGTTTGTGATATAGGTAGTGTGAACGTCTCTTTCCCCAAACTTAACATCTAATTCCCCGTTTTTGGTGGATCGGAGAAAAGTTTCTCCGTGGGGTGCCCAATTAAGATGTCGAAATCTTCAATATCGGGGTTATGAAAATCGAGGGTAAGTTCGACATCTTCATGGTGAAGAGTGATGTTGTGCAATACCCCTAACCCTGGAAGGACTGATCGTGTGTGTGTCGTTTCTTAGGGTTTTGATCGCAGCCAACGTTGCTCATTACTCAAACGAGTTTGAGCGAACGAATGTGACATGATGTTTATTCCTACAAGTAGGGATTGTATTGCACTTTCAACCAGCTCCCCGAGATTTTGCAATGAATGGGGAACGAAGGGGTGCGAATCCGAATTTCTTCGAGCACATCCGGCTCGCCTTCATTTACCCATTCGTTACTCATGATAGCGGTCCCGGCTTCTTGATTGACTCGTAGAGAGAATCTTTGCTCGTGGTTCGGAAGGAGTGGCAGAACTGGTGGTCTCCTCACGATTCGTACCTCGAGGTGTTTCCATCATCATCGAAAAACACATCCTCGATGTACGGGAGGTCTCCCAAGAGGGATTCCTCCTTTGGTTCGGTAAGGGGTCTCTAAAGATTCTTCGTGTTCGCATGAGCTGAAGAGACCTCTTCCGTGATAGACTCGGTGCTCTACACGATAGGCTCGAGAGGAGGAGTGTTTTCTAAAAATTCGATCTAGGAGAGCTTCTCCTTCCTCTATGGTTTTATGTGAAAACGAACCTTCTGGCGGCCGAGTCTAAAAATCGGATGGACTCCTTGTTTAGCCCTATCCAAAAGTGTTGTAACAACACATGGTTAGGAATAGACAAGTTAGGACCTGATCTTGTCAAGATCAAGAATTTGTCCCATGTTGCCCCTATGTCTTCCTCCTCCCGTTCTTTGGAAGGTGATGATCTCAAAGACGCAGGAAGCAATTCGGGATAGGGGAAAATGCAAGGCGTAACTTGTTCCGCAATTCCTCCCAATCTCCTACTACCTTTCCTACGGTGTGATCATACCATTGTTTTGCCCTCTCACTAAGTGAGAAAGGAAACAATTTCCACCTTAGAGTGTCTTGTGACATGCCTTCAATGGTAAGGCAAGCATAAAGCTGCTCAAACTCCCGCAAGTGGTGATATGGATTGATCCGGAGAAGGGTTGATCTGAACCATGGCCATCGGGCCCGGCGGAGCTCATAATTGGAAGTCGTGGATTGGCTTCAAGAAGATGGGCATTCTAAGAGCTCGCCCTTCGGAGCAGAAAGGTTTGAAATGGTGGTTTGCTCCATAATATAAAGAAAATAAAAATAAAAAGAGTGGCGAAGGGGTAGGGTACACGGGTAGACTAGGTTCGAAGACTATAACGACAACCGCTCCCCGGCAACGGCACCAGAAATGCTTGTTGGTATTTCTTAGCGTAAGCGAATAAGTCCGCAAGAGCACGGAAAGTACCGTTGTAGTACTTCACCCGGAAGTATTCAGGGTATCGTATTTTCCGCAGGGAACGGGCGTTAAGTCTGGTCTAGCTAGCTACCAAGAGGGTGATGGAGAAGGTGGACTTGGGTAGCAAGGTTCTATTGCAGTGGTTAGGCTAAGTCAGGTTATCCTCACCTCTACAAGTTTACCGGGCACCGGATCGCACTGGCCCCGCCGGGTGATGCCGACCTACAGCTCTACTCCAAGAACCGAACGTGGAGGAGTACTAAGGACGAACAGGGGCTGTCACCACTGTCGCCTACCTCACTACCATGGGTCGTGTAGCAAACGAAGGTGACTTATAGCTTAGACACCACGCCTACGCTATTTATCACTACTCTAGTGCCGGCCAGAGCATCCGTCTTCATCGAGTCCTCTACTAGAGTATCCGCCAAAAGGTGAACAACGAACCCATAAACTTAATAGGATGAGCAATAACTTGAACTTAAGAATAACAACCAAAAATAGAACACGAACCTCTTACTCAAAGTAGTAGGATGATCCGTAGAGGTACAAGTGCGGAGACGGAGCCGATTGGGTTCGGCACTCATTTCTACGGGGTGTACAAAGGCTTAAGCTTTGAAGTACACCGAATAGAGGGTCGCTACTCCTCTTTGCTCCGCACTAACTTACCTCTCTCACTCCCTCTCTAACTAGACTTTTCTCTTCTCCTCTTCTCTAGTGTGTACAAATGGAATGGAATGATCAAGTCATGCATTGAAGGGAGGAATGAGCCTCTTTAAATAGGGAGAGGGAGGTCGGTTTTCTGCTTCTTTTGGCGGGAACTCAAACGATCACCGCATGCAACCGCCTCTCGGAAGTTCGGAGAGCCTCCCATCCAAAATTGGGCGGGGGAACCGCCACGCCGAGGCGCGGCGCGCCATGCCCGGGCGTGGTTTCCCCGAAATTTGGATGGTGGGCTCTGGGCCTTCTTGAATTGCGCCCCCGATGGTGGGCTCCTAACGCCCTCGGGGAAGACCCGTCGGGAGGACGACGTGAGGGGTGCCCTAGGATCGGCGAGGCCACCTAGAACACCGACGAAATTTGCGGAGAACGCCGTCGGACAGCAGGGTAGAGGGGTTGAGGAGAGAAAATTAGGGTTTGGTAGTAGTGTTTGATCGATTGGATGTAGATGGGATCAAATCGACCATGAACCTCTCATTATATAGAGGGGGTGGTCTTATCCCCTTAGGAACCGCCTTAGATGCGTTTCCAAGCACCAAAACTTTCCAAAACCAATTGGGAAAGAGTTCGGTTCGGACACGAACCGAAATCGCGACGCCGCGAGCATGCGCCGGACGCCGCGGGTGAGGTGCCGGACGCGCCCAGAGAGGACCGCGCCGCCACGGGTGCCGCGGGACGCGCCCGTGCTCAGCCGCCAAACACGCCTCAAGCAGGTCCGGGTCCCGGCGCCTGTTTCTTTGTGACTTGCCGTCTTTTTTCGTCGGATTTCTTGATCTTTTGACCCTCATAAATTTGACTATCTCTCGAAATCTGCGGGCGTCTTGGTCCAAGTCATTTTGGGTGTCAACAGGCCCCTTTTATAGTCTCAAGGGGTTACAAGAGCTCGGGCGCCTTTGGGAAGGGTAAGAAAACAAGAGAGAAGTGTGAAATACAAGGTCGCCCCTTTTTTACATAGGGGCCATGCCCAAATTTATGTTGCTACGGGCCGTTGTCATTGTTAGTCGCGGCGCCCCTCGCTTGATCGGAGTGAGCGTGATTCCTTCCCGACAGGCAAGCGCGTGAATCCCGTTGGACCGGTTGAAACCCGGGCGAACCGCTTGAGAGGTCGTGTGTGGCGGCTGGGCTCTCGACCTCCCGAACTCATTTGTTTATGCCTGGAGTGGTTGTACGAACTATTCTCGGGATGGGCGGCGATGACGTCGTCGTACTTTGGCTTACCGGGGCGGGAGTGGTTGTGCCACGCTAAGGCGTCGACGGGTTGGAAATCATCACCGTGGCTTTCGGATGGAGCGCCCGAGAGACATCCACGTGATCGCCTTCGCCGATGAATTAACGCTTTTGGAGGGGGAGATGGCTGCAAGTGCCTTGGAATGATCGAGCCCATTGCGGAGTGGTTAGACATCGTAGGTTTGACTCGGTTCCTTACCCCCGGAAGGAAGCGAGGAGATCGAAGGAACATTGAGCGGACCCACGAGTAGGTAGGCCCCACACGAAATGGCTCGTGTCGTGACAACCTAGAGGTCGCCCGAGTCACGAATGGGTCGCGACGACTGCGGAGGTCGCGGCGAACGCGTGAACGGGTCGCTCAACCCGTGAGGTCGCGGCGAGGCAGCAGCGAAGCTCTCCGAGTTCCTTCGCCCATATCGGAGCGGTTGTACGGAAGATTAGGGGATGGGCGGCGTGCCGCCGCGGGTTTGTCAAGGTAGGGAGGCGCCCCATCAAAGCAACCTTGACCGTGTTTGACCGTCGTCCTTGCCGATGTTGTTAGTACTTTTTGCCGACCGGGTAGGGAGTGGGCGATCCACGGTGTGTCCGAAGGATTGGAACCTGTCTTGGTGGCTACCTGATGGCTCTGGCCGATAGATGTGTCATAGTGACCTTTCGTCGGATCACATGATGCGCTTCGTCAAGGGACGGTCGTAGTGCTTTTGACCGACCGCGCCCATTTGGGGTGGTTGGTCATTGGTATTTGACCCGCCTCCCCTTTCGTTCCCCGGGAGGAGTCGGAGTGGTCGGGTGAAATGACGGGCGGGCCCGGGCCGCCGATCTGACTGTCAGAGGTCGTGATGACCGGAGGTCGCGGCGGATCGTGGACAGGTCTTGCGACTCGGGAGATCGGAGGCCCGTTCGGGAGGAGCTCGTATGGAGAGGAGAGAGGTCGCGGGGACCCGAGAGGTCGAGCATCCGCGACCGCCGAGGTCATGCGGGGAGGAGATGTGCCGTGGTCGAGGCCGGGCCGCTTGTGTGTTGGGCTTTGATGGGCCTTGCTTTGCTGGGTTTGCTTTTCGGCTTACGATGTGGTGAGTATCCCTGAGTTGGGTACCCGACACCATGTTCTCACAATATAGAAGTTATAGAGAGAGATCATTTTCATATTAAAGGAGTATTAGAGTAGTCCACCATATTTCCACACACATGCACATCTTGATCTAAGAGTATGACACTTCTCTCCTTGGATCCTCGATTTGAAATTACAACCTTTGCAATACAAGTTTGTCGCTTTGTTTATCCCTACCTAAAACTCCACATAAGCTTTTGTAGAAGTAGGAGAAAACAAAATAAGGCAAAAAGTTTGCTATGCCTTGGTGAGGATTCATACACCACCGAGTGATGTGAGAGTGCCATTTGAGGAGTATAAAAAGTGAACTATGTTTTTGTTGAGAAAAACTTTCAAAACTCCAAGTTGCTAAGATGTGAAATTGGGAAGGAGGCTTTGTTCCTAGAATTGTTCCACTTTTCAACAACCCAAGGAAACATGTTAGACAATGCTACATATCCCACTTGTGTAAAGCATATGTTGGAATAACTTTCATGTAAGCTGTATATCTTATAATGCTATGTTCATGATTGCTTATAATCCAACCTTTACTCGAGGACGAGCAAAGAGGTAAGTGTGGGGGGTATTTGTTGTGTGCTTAACCGCTTATTTTATACTGTCAACATTAGTATATAATTCACCAAAAACTAAGTAGATAGGGCTTTAAGCTAACCTTTTCCATAGTTTTGGTGAGTTCTCTTGTTTTGCAGGTCAAACATGAAAACATATAAATAGTGGGCCCAAAGCAAAAGAAAATATGTAAAATAGAACAAGCTAAGAATGGCCCAATGCAAAGCAAGGATAAAAGAGGAGAAAAGCCCAAGAAAGATGATTACAAATATCCAAACACAAGCTCAAAAGGTGGAGGCCCACATCCAACATAAAATCATATTGGGCCACATGACATGAGTTCAGTATTTTGGGCATAACTTCCTCATACGAACTCTCGAATTCAGTGAACCACCCGGCCACACGGCTAACGATTTAAAACCTACATGCTCACCAAAGCTCATCCCATTTGACCCACTTCTTGGTGCGGCCGCGCCAGCCACCTCGGCCGCGCCAGACCGGACGCCGTTTGGGCCCATCTTTCGCGAGGCGGTTACATCAATGCAGAGAAATGGCAGTGCGGTCGTGGCTGTCACGTTCATCGAACCTAGGCACCGCTGTGAGGTCGGTTTGGTGCATTCAAAGGGGAATATTCCATGGCACATTCCCTCTCCCCTACTTTAAATAGAGGGCCTCACTCCACCTCACAACACAACCATTCAAAGATACAACACAAGAGCACAATGTAGAGGAGAGTGGAGCATCTTCTTCTTCTTCTTCTTTTTCTTCTCCTTCTTCTTCTTCTTCTTCTTCTTCCTCCTCCTCCTCCTTTCTTCTTCTACTTCTCCTTCTACACAGAATAGGGAGTGAGAGAGGGAGGCTAGAAGGAGAGTTTCCTCCTTCTACTTGGAGTCTCGGCACACCCCTGTGCCGCGGATCTCGGTAGCCGGAATGCCGAACTTGTCGGGCTTCAACTACGCTTGTACCTCTACGATCAACTTATTATTTGGAGTAAGAGGATCGTGTTCACCCTTTGGCTTATTTATCTTAAGTATATTATCATTGCTGTTATAAACTTATGGGATTGATAGTCCTGTCCTTCGGGCGGGAGTTCGTGTAGGAACCTCTTGACGGGGGAACCTAGTTGACATCAGAGCTATAATCAGTAGTGCAAACGTGGTGTTTGGGCTAGTGGTTATCTGTCTTTTGCGGTGCACCCCACGGTTGAGGGGGTAGGCGGCTGGGTAGTGACAGCCTTGTCCGTCCCTTGAAATCCCCCACATTCGGGTGTGTTGTAGTGCTAATTGCCGTAAAGCCGCCTAGTATTGTGTGTTGGCCGGTGCCCGAAGTAAGGAGATAACAGCCGAGTAATCCCTGCATAAGATCATCTGCCTATAGGACACCTCACTACCCATAGCTATCCATGCCTAGCTCTAGGGAGACTCTGTTTAGAGACTAGTTATGCAACCGTTCCTCGTGGAATTACGATACCCTGAATACTTCCGGGTGAAATGCTACAACGGTATTTCCGTGCGCTTGCGGACTTGTTCTCAGAACGCGTTGCGTAATACCAACCGACGGTCCGTGGCGGTGTTGCTGGAATGTAACAATTCCGTGAAGTCATTGTGGAACGCCAACACGCATTTCTAGCATGATTGCCTAATTGGTGGTTGCGCTTAGAAAATGCAACAACCGGGCGTGTCCCCATACTTCATGGTGTTCGGATCGAGGCGGTGCTCCCAGCCGACATTGCATTCTGAGCACCTAGGGTGGAGAACCATGACGAAGAGGCTTCAAACGCTGCCCGGGAAGAAGACATCAATGCTCTCGAGGAACAGCGCCTTGACTCTTGCCTCAGGACAGCCAAGTACCTCGAGGGCGTCCGGTGCTACTACAATCGCAGAACGTCGGCGCGATCGTGCCTTTTGCGGTTGGCGACACGGTGCTACGACGAGGGACGTAAGAGTGTACACAAACCGGGATCCCCATGGGAGGGTCCTTCAAAGTCAAGGCCCGCGACTCGACCAGGTTCCTACGGGCTTACCACGATGGACGCACATAGACATTCCCAACTCGTGGAACATCGAGCACCTACGACGTTTCTACCGTGAATCCCCACGACCGAGATATGTACCTTTTCATTGTGTCTTTTTTAGATACTTAAGTAAAGTGTTATACAATGTTTTCGGGCCGATTATTTTCTTCAAGAATTAAAACCTCACAACCACTTGTGAGTATCTTCCTATTCGAAGATTTTTCATTTCGCGTCAATTCTTTATTGGCTACTACTCGTGTCACCTTTGAATCCCCTAGAGAAGGCCCCCGTCCCCGGTTGTTCTCGCAAATGCGTGCATGAGGCTTCGTACCTCGCGCATTTGGCGGTCGGTGTGCTCCCTTTGAGGTTGAACAGCCCAAGAGCTTGCCTCGAGCATCGCGCCTCCTTGCCGTGGCTATAACAACACATTGGGGCTAGGTCCGAATTTGTCGAAAAACATGACAAGATTAAAAACGACGACTACCGCATATGCATACCACGAGACTTAACAAATTGTTTAAAGCCGCCCCACATCCGGCGCTGCTCGCAAAATGACTAAGTGTCTTCAACATAATAAAAATCATGCCAGGGGTGCATCGTCACCCTAGACCTTCTTCTTCGATAGGTAGCGTGGGGTTCACATCTTCGGCCAGAGCACCGCCGCCTCATCGCTGGTCTTGCGCAGTTGTTGATGGCGGCCGGAGACGCCCCGTTTGCGCATCTGCCGCGGAAACGCCGCGGGGTCGACGCCGGGATAGTGAGAGCGCACCACGAGAGTGTGACGAGCGACGCCGCAAGCAGGCACGGCGAGTGAACTCCTCGGTTCGCCCATGCCGCTGCGCGCCCGCTCTACTTGTTCTTCACGTATCATAATGTTTACATGATTAGAGGTGGGATAACGGTTCGCCGTTCCTTCCGGGTTTTCTCGTGTTCTAGTCCTGGTCCACCCGTAGGGTGGGGATCCTGAGGGGGGACACGGGTAGTCGCCTTGTATGCGGGCATGGTGCCCGGGTGCCGTGGGGCCTTCGGATATGATGGCATGCCACGGTTGAGGGGTAGGCGGAGGTGGTCGTGATTGCCCCGCCCCGTCCTTCGTAATCCCCCCCACGTCAGTATGTTGTGTAGCAAGTTCAGTAAATGCCTTCCCTTTCGGTTTTACCCGAAGGTCTCCCCGTTATCCTAGACCTAACCATTCTTATATCATGTACTCATGTGACTCTAACTATATTCATTTGTATTGGCCAAGACTAGAAACATTAACCCACTCCAGAGATTATTCTTTTTTATTCTTTATCTATTTTCTTTATCTTTTGAGGTGTCTCTTTGAGTGTGTGTCACACTATCTATAAACCGATATGTTTACCCCTCGTATGGTCGAAGTTGGTCATCGTGTACGCGTACTCTTGTATTTCGGATGCCATACTAGCTTCTTACATATATGCCTTCCATTGGGAAAATATAAATAACGATACCCCGAATACTTCCGGGTGAAATGCTACAATGATAGATCCGGGCGCTGCGGATGAAAATCTATTATGGCAAGGTCTATGACCGCCGATGTTTCTAGTGTGATCACCGACACGGTGGTTTCGCTCAGAAATGTCGGCGCCGCATTTTCGGGCGCTGTTATTAGAGATGGGTTCTAAACATGTTTCTAGTGATTGCGCTAAGAAATGCGAACAATCGCCCGAGGATAGGGGCCACACCTCGTGTGATGGCATGTGCTCGCTCCCGCCGCAGGGCTATGTCCACCTTAAAGACTCGAAACCGAGCCCTCATGCCGGCGCACGAGCCGCAGTTTTACAGGATTAATCAACGAGAAAGCTCAAAAGTCAAGACTCAAGGGTCAATAATAACTTACCTCGCGGTCAAGATCCGCGCCCTAGAGCACGAACCGCCCGGCCTCGAGGTCTACAAAGATCATGAATTCTTAAGTACAAAGACATTTTTACAAACTCAAGACAACATCAAGGTTTGACAAGAGGACATGTTTCCTCGCGATCTATTCATTGGCGACGGTGGGCCTCTCGCCTCGTTGGTCGCGAGCCGGGCACGCTCCTCCCGCAGCCGCCCGCTCCGTGGCGAGGGCGCCCCGGGCCTCGGCCGCCACGCCGCCTCTCCCCGACGAGGTCTTGGACCGGACCGCTCCACGCCGGCCCCGCGCGTGCTCCGCCAGCGGTCACGCCGACAGCAGCCGCCGCTCGCTCCGCCGCGATCTGGTCGCGCTCCCGAGCGAAGCTCGCCCCGTAGTTGGTTGGATTGTGCCAAGGCCCTCTCGACTCGACCAGCTCTCCTCCCGCACGGAGCACCGTTGATCGCAGATGCTACACGAGTCGTGACCATCGTGTACAAGCATGAAATATATCATCACACACTTTTGTTTGATTACAGCAACAAAGAATTGGACAAGAACGCACTGAGTCGACCGGGCGGTTTGCCAAGACACTAGCGAGCTTCGCTTCCTCCTCTTCCTCTCCGCTCCTCCACTCGGACGACCCCGAGGGCTGGTCAAACGGCCCGCTGGCGCCTTCTCCCGGCATCCTAGTCCCACGCGCCGCCCGCACCAACAGTGTCCCGACAACCCCTAGTCCATCCGGATGTCATCCGAGGGGACTCGTGGCGCCGGGGCTCCACGACGACTTGGGCGCACGCCCGGCCATCCGAAGGTCGCGCGCCCCCCCTCCCGGCTTCGGGCGATTGGGACATGGGGCGCAGCCTCGGCGCTTGAGCGGCACGTCCCTTTGATCCCGTGGGGTAGGAGGAGACGGCTCCACTGGGCTTGAATGGGCACCGCCCGTTGCACTCCGCAAGACAAGGGTGAGGCCGATTCGCCACATACAGTGCACCAAAGAAAATGAAGACTTACATGCGGGAAAACCGCATCCCACGGAGACGCCCACCGGAGCGCCCGCTACCGCCTCCGCTCCCTCCGGTGCTCACGCGCCCCGCTCCCGCTCCCCCGTCGGCAGCTTGCGCTTGGCGCCGGTGGGCTCGCTGGGGTGCGGGCGACGCCGCGACGCCCGCGACGAGGCGTGGCTTCACAAACATTCCGCATTATTTGAATGGATTTCATAAGTCCGGCGCATCAAGACGAAGTCCGGGGACCGAACGCACTTCATTCATCCTAACGTCGTCATCATCATCATCACCGTCCGACGACACTATAAGTCGCCGGACAGCACTTCTTCCCATAACCGGGGCCCGCCCGGCACCCTAGCGGTGGTCTTCTTCTTCTTCTTTCCTCGGGACCGTGCGATGGGTCCTCGAGGGGTCGCTCACGCGTGCCCTCCCTCGGCCGGGTCGCCAGAGGGGCGGTAGCGCCTAGCTTGGCAGTGGGGCCGGGCCGGGCGGGCCGCGGCGTCGGCGGCACGGCATCAAAGTACACGTTCCGGTTCACCCCATGGATCTACATAGCAAGCAAAGTTCACAAGCCGCACAAGACGGCATCCATACGATTACTTGATATAACGGGTTTCTCAACGAACACTTACCGACGGTGGCGGGTTGTTGGCTCGAACGCCCCGCTGCCCTCGCGATCCGGATGATACCCGGAAAGGTTGAAGATGGAGGCCACCTGATCCCCGCAGAGCGCCGAAACGCAGCTCCTTCCTTACCTCCCCGGTACCATCCTCCAGCCGAGGTATTGGTAGCCGGGTGGTCCCTCCTCCTGCGTGCACTACCGAATAACTAGATATCCCGTGAGGAAATGTTTTCCCGTGAGCTAACAAAGAAATAATCACGGAAAACACAGAAGGATACCCCGCGGAGCAGATTTAAAACGCCACGGAAAGAAAATACCCACGGGATAACCAATTTCCGTGATGGAAAGCTCACGGGATATCACTCGACCATTTCCCGTGAGGAGGTCGCTCACGGAAACGCAAGACGCCGTCCCCAGCAATTTCGCTCCGTCACTCCGTCCAATCTTTCCCGTGAGAACTCCGTCAAGCTCACGGGATACCTCTTTCCCGCGTGAGCAGGATTTCCCGCGGTGAATAGGTGGGCCTCCCGGCAAAGGGTACCCTTTCCCGTGAGCGCCACATCCGGCTCACGGGAAAGACGCTCACGGGAATTTTTTTTTGGATTTTGATCCCCAAACTTTTTCTACACTTGTTGCACATCATATGACACTCAATATTAAAGTTTGGTGAATTATTGACTTTATTTGATATATTTAGGTAATTATTCTCTTTTATGGGAATTTATGAAATGAGGCCAAATTTGAACTACAAGTGCTTCAAATCTTTGAAAAAAATTAGTAGAAAAATTATATTCCTCATACTCAACACAATGTAAGGCCTTGCATTTAAAAAAATAACGAAATCTAGAACATCTTAATACGAAATCATGAACGTTAATCCCCTGTTCGAGTGGTTTAAAAATTCTAGAAAATAAACCGATGTGCAAAAATCATGAAATTTGATAATATGTCATGATATCTTATGCCGAGGCTATGATAAAAAAATTGGGAACGTTTAAGCACAAGTTGGCACGCACGATGTTCACAAGCTCCAACATCTACGTAGAAGTTCCATGTTTGTTAAGAATGATCCATTGTGATTTCATGTGGATGTGGCGGTCAAGTTGTGGTTTGGCTACGAAACTTTTTCTATATGCAAATGCACTCGGATATCATGTAATGTCTACTTTCGAGAATTTTTGGATTAAATTGGTAATTATTATAATTTTTGTTGTAGTGAAGTAAATACAATTTAAAAAAAAAAAAGAGATAGAAACACATAAAATAATGGCATTTTTTTCGCGAAAGGATCAAATATGTATGTGTGAGTATATGTGATAAGGTATTTTTAAAGTAATCTTGATCAAAGTTTGAAAATATATACGTTAGAAAAAGAAATGGGAGGAATAATTTTAATTTCTGAAATTTCTATTTCCGTGAGCAGCTCACGGGAATGGCAAGCTATTTCCCGTGATGGATGTCGGGGATCACGGAAATAGCGGAAGTCGATTGGGACCCGCATCGCAGATGGCGGGTGTGGATATTTAAAAAAACAAAAACCGCTTTCCCGTGTTGGATATGTGTGGATCACGGAAATAGCTGGTCGGTGGGACCCGCATCGCACCGGATATTTAAAAAACAAAAAAAACTTCTTTCCCGTGATGGATCCGTGGATCACGGAAATAGGCGTCTTTCCGTAAGCGGCCCGGATCCATCACGGAAACCGATCTTTTTTTTACAAAGTCAACACACACTCACTCTCTCACACACTCTCCGCTCTCCACTCGCACCCACACACACGAACGCACGCCGACGACGCCCGCCCCGCCTCCACCCCGCCCCGCCGGTCCCGCCCGCCCGCCCCGCCCGGCCGCGCCCGCCCGCCCCGACCCCGACCGGGCGGCGCGCCCGCCCGCCCCGCCCCGACCCCGACCCCGACGGCGGGGCCCGGCCCGGCGCCCGGCCCCGGCTGCGCCGCCCGACGCGGCCCGGCCCGGCGCCCCGCCCCCCCCCCAACAAGGCCGCCCCCGCCCCGGCGCCGGGCCCCGCCCGGAGGGGAGGGGGGAGGCCCGGAAGGAGTAAGGAGGGGGGGGGGAGGAAGGAAGAGGAGGAGGGGAGGGAAGAGGGAGGAAGGAAGAGGAGGAGGGGGAGGGGAGGAGGAGGAAGGAGGGAGAAGGGAGGAGAGGAGGAGGAGGGGAGGAGGAGGAGGAAGGAAGAGGAGGAGGCGGACCGCCCACCGCCGCCCGGCGTGTCCGCCACCCTTGCGACCCGCACCGCTGCCACCCCGCCCGCGGAAGAGAGGGAGGAGGACCGCCCACTGCCGTCCGTCCGCACACGCCGCCGCCTTCGCCTTCGCAGTTGTCGGCCATTGTGCCCTTGATGTGGATATGATTGTCGGCCATCGTGCCCCCTTGATGTGAATGTGATTGTCGGCCATCGTGCCGTGTGTTTTGTTTGCGTGTATTGGAAACCTCCCCGTGCGAGGGGAGGTTCTCGCCGAAATTTTGAACTTATCCCCGGTGTTTCTTTTTATGCAGAGAGGAACCCTCGAGGCGAGTCGCTTGTCGAGCCGGAGTCCCTTGGCGCCCCCGATCTTCTTCCTCGTCGGCAGCCCCGACTCCACCGCGACCCTAGGTATATCCTTCCTTCCGTGCCATGGTCGTAGCTAGATCGCGCCAGCCTCGCTAGGGGCGTCTCCCGTTCGAAAGAGATACGGTTGGAAGTATGCGCATCCCCGCATACCTATAACCGTGATCCGCTTCGAATTGTCCACGTTTTTGGACAGCGAGAGGATGCGTAGATGAGGTTCGTTCCATGCTCCACTCGCCTCGATTCGAGGAGTTTCAAGAGCATCTCCCTCGTTGTTCTTCGAATACACGGCTCCCCTCTCGGGAGGACGTGTATTCGGAGAACAGCGAGGGGAGGTGGTGCCGAAATTCTGTCTCGGATAGGAGTGGAGCATGGAACGGACCTCATCTACGCATCCTCGGGTGGATTAGGACCTATCTTCACCTACTAGATGGTAGGATCATTGTGTAGATGCACCGCATTCTTATATTCTCGCTGAAATGATAGAGAATGGATGACCGTGCGTGGATATACGATGGCTGGAGGAGTTTTGGAGATTTTGACCGTGAATGGGTTAGCAAGAGCAGTGCTTTCGTGGATTATGCTTTTCAGAATGCTCGAGGTGCGAGTAAGGTTTGGTGTCCGTGCAAGAATTGTGACAATAAAAAAAAGGCAAAGTAAGGAGGACATGTCTAAACATCTTCCCAAGTATGGATGGACGGCGGGCTATAAGCGGTGGATCTTCCATGGTGGCGAGCGTATGAGAGACGAGGTCGTGAGGCAACGCATCGATGATCTTGCTTCGATGCCGGGATAGGAGACATGATAGATGACTTTCATGCCGGAAACTTTGAGCAAGGACTTGGGGATGAGGGGGGAGGAGGAGCCGTAAGAAACCGCAAAGGCCTATTATACCATGTTGGAGGCGCACGTAAAACCCCTTCACGACTATTGTGAGGTCTCCAAACTAGACGCCATCTCACGTCTTATGGACTTGAAGGCCCGATGCAATATGAGTCGAGACGGCTTCACCGACATGTTGACGATTTTTGGCGGCTTGCTTCCGCGAGGTCACGTCTTTGCCAAAGAACATGTACGAGTCGAGAAACTCCTCAAGGTACTCAAGATGCCATACGGCGGATACATGCTTGTGAGAACGGGTGCGTCTTATTTAGGAAAGAGTACAAAGATGATACGCTTTGTCCAAAGTGTAAATCCTCAAGGTTCATAGAGGTAGACCCCCGTGAAGACGGTGAGAAGAGGCGGCTTTTTAAGGTCCCCGTGAAAATCCCACGGTACCTTCCCTTCGGACCGAGGTTACAACGGATGTACATGACCAAGGAGTTCGCGAACAGATGACATGGCACAAAGATGGGCGCCGCTACCATCCGGATAAGATGGTACACCCATCCGATGCCGAAGCATGGACCCATTTCAACAATATTCATCCCGACAAAGCTATGGAGGCTCGTAATGTGCGTGTTGACCGGCAATAGATGGGTTCAATCCTTATGGAATGATGGCTGCCCCATACACTTGTTGGCCTGTATTCGTTATCCCACTGAATCTCCCTCAGGGCGCCCGCTTTCAACAGTAAGAACATTCTTTTGTCTTTGATAATTCCCGGCCACCGGGAAATAAAATGGGTGTGTTCATAGAACCTCGTGATTGATGAATTGATCAAAGCTTGGAATGAAGGGTTTTGGACGCATTTGACCGAGTTTTGAAGAGAAATTTTAGGATGTACGTGTGGTACCACTACTCCCCGCATGATTTCTTGGCGTATGGGATATTACGCGGGTCGGTGTGTGCACGGCAAGTTCCCTTGCCCAAGATGCAAGACGGCCGTGAGGTTCATCCGGTTGAAGAAGGGTGGCAAGTATTCTCGCGTTCGACAAGCATCGGCAGTTCCTCCCTCCCGACCATGCATTCAGGCTAGACCAGAAGAACTTTACGAAAGGTCTCCAAGTTACGGACCCAAAACCGAGATGATGACATCCGCCGAGGGTGCGTGCTCAAGTGGAGACTCTTGTGGGCTGATGAAAATGGTGTCTTTATGGGTTATGGCGAGGATCATGCATGGACTCACAAGTCAGGATTAGAGAGGCTCCCCTATTATGATGACCTTCTTCTTCCACATAACCTTGATTTAATGCATACTTTGAAAAGAACATCGCCGAGTATTTTCTTGGAACATTCATGGAAACGCCAAGTCAAAGGACAACGTTAAGGCTAGAATTGATCCGCGTAGTTGTGTGACGAATCGAAGCAAGAAATGAAGCCTCCTAGCAATGGCAAGAGATGGAAAAACCTAAGGCCGATTACGTGTTGAGCAGGCCCCAAAGGAGGGAAGTACTTTGCTATGGTTTTAGAAATTAATGTTCCCCGATGGGTATGCAAAGAAATCGAGGAGGGGAGTGAACTTATCCACTATCACGAATCCTTGGGCTCAAGAGTCATGACTACCACATATGGATGGAGCGGCTTCTTCCAGTGATGCTTCGAGGCTATGTCCCCGATCATGTCTGGCATGTGATGGCAGAGTTGAGCAATTTCTTTCGGCAGCTTTGTGCTAAAGAGTTATCTCGGACCACACTAGAAGAAATGGAAAATTGGCTTTTTTGTGTTGAGTACGTAAGTTGGAGAAGATATTTCCGCCAGGCTTCTTCGTTCCGATGGTGCATTTGATTTTGCACCTTCCATACGAGGCAAGGGTGGGTGGCCCTGCACAGTTTCGTTGGTGCTATGCTATTGAGAGAGTTCTGAAGCATGTTCGGTCCGACAGAAAAAATAAGTGTAAGATTGAGGCTTCCATCGCAGGCAAAGGTTCGGCAGAGGTGTCGACTTCACATCAAAATACTATGGTGACAACCTTCCTAGCTCGCATTATCCACCCCTCGTTACAATGCCGATCAAAATGAATCAACCCTCGGCCTTTTCCAAGGAGAACTAGGGACGGGCAAGTGGTTCAAAAATAAAGACCTTGACAAATTCGTGAGTGGATCAAGATAATGAATTATATACTTTTCAACCTAGACGAAGTGCTTCCTTACATACAAGAAGTCACAACTCTAAGCCCAGCCAGGACTTGTCTTCTACTACTTAATATTCTACATCCAACCCTTTTGTCTCTCGTTGGTATAGGAAATTTCAAAGGCAATTCAAGCGCCAACGAACGCCGCTTTGAAGCACATGAATTGGACACCCCGCTTTAGACGAGTCTTTGGCGATGGAAAACCCGATTTCATTTGTTGGTTCAAACGCCAGGTACTGTCCAATTCATGTTCAATAACGTCTCGTTTGATATGCTAACGAACTGTCTCATTTCATATATCCTGCTTGAGCTTGCAGGCACTGACCGATCCGGGTATGCATCCCGAGCTCATACAGGTTGCCAATGGCTTTGAGACCAGGGTTAGGTCATTTACCGGTTATGACGTGAATGGATATCGCTACCACACAACGAGCTATGAGCAGAATCGACCAAACCGAAAAACCACAAATACCGGAGTTTTCACTAAAGGTGATGATGGAACTAGCACTAAAGGTTATTATGGAAGAATTGAAGAAATATACGAACTCCATTTCCCCGGCTCTAAACGGGTTGCTCCTGTCGTGTTTAAGTGCCATTGGTTTGATCCTGAATTAACAAATTCGGACCTCGAACAACTTGGGATTGTTCAGATTCGACAAGATTCCCAGATGGCCGGAGATGATGTCTACATTGTGGCTCAACATGCCACACAAGTTTATTATCTCCCATGGTGTTGCCAGGGCGACGAGCGGCTAAAGGGTTGGGATGTTGTGCAGACGGTATTGCCACACGGTAGACTACCTGTCCCAAACAGGGACGATTACCATTTTAATGCAAACACATATGAGGGAGAGTTCTTCCAAGAAGAAGGGCTACAAGGTAAATTTGTGATAGAAATAACCGGGCCCAACGAAATGGAAGTAGACAATGAAAGTGTTGTTCATGATGAGGAGGACGAGGAGGTTCGAGATGCAAAGGACTTACGATTACTTGAGAAATTACTTAAGGACAAATGCAGTGTTGACGTCGTTCCTCCTCCCATGGATCCTGCCAATCTTCATATGTTGGAAGACGTAGACATGGATGATAGTGATCATGAGGATTATGATCCGACAGTGCGAAATCGTGACAGGGATGAGGATTATTTCTAATACATGTAATACTATGCATCTCTTAATAATTATGTTCTGATTATTGATTTTTCAATCTCTTCATAATTATGTTCTATTTAATTTTGCATTTTTACTAATTATGTTCTATCTAATTGCAGGTCATTCAAAAAGATGCCTCGAACGAATGTCTTGAAGAAAATCAGCAGAAAATTCAAAAGTGTAGCCTCGCTAGGGCAAGGGCAACAGGAAGAGGAAGCGTCAGAGCCACCACCACCGCCACAGGGTAGGGGCAGGGGCGGCGTCGTGCACCCCCGACCACCGTCGCCACCACCGGTTGTGCACGAGGAGGAGGAGGCGGAGGAGGAGGAGGAGGTGGAGGCGGAGGCGGAGGACGAGGACCCTCGGCGGCCGCAAAGACGCGGACCGCTTCGGCCGCACCACGAGGAGGGACTAGCCGAGTGCGGGAGGGGGTTCCTCTTCCTCCGCTCGCAGGCGTGTCTACTTGCGAGGCCCCTCCGGACTCCCGGATCAACAACCTCGTGAGGAGCGTAAAACCGACCATAAGACCAAAGACGGCCAAGGTAATTTACTTTACACTTTAGCACTACTTTCTTATTTTTCAGGTTTCAAAATCGTAATAGGAACTAATAGTTATTCTTGATCATTTGGGCAGGGGTTTTGTTGTCACCGCGAACTCGGTTCAAGGACGCCTTCCCGCCAGCATTCTTGGTATTCTGGTGAGGAAGCACTACCCCCGCCTTGTTAAAATCGACGGAGAAGAGTATCCCGTCACGTCGTTCCACCAAAGACGCAAACTTTCAGGGACAACTATGATGACGATGGCATAAAATATAATAACAAGGCCATTCGTGTGGTCAAAGAGTTTTTGGGTAAGTCTATGTCGTGACCGTACAAATACATCGCTCCAAATTCTAATGTTAGAAATAATGACTTATTACATTGCTTCTATGTGCGAAATACTTCAAGTGCGAGGAGGGATACGAGGCCGAGGCGGATGAAGTGGCTCTAAACGCCTGTTTCAAGCATGTGGCGACATGTGGTACGAGGCACGCAGCGGCCAGCCGTCGGGGCGTGGTGCGCGCTAAAGGAGACCGAAGGCTCGAAAAGCATGAATGGAAAACGCTGAATCGACCAAAGAACAATACATGGAGGTAATATTGAATGCTCATACTAAGTTTAATTATGCTTAATGTGATTTTTATAATCGTGTTATACTTGGTATCCTCGTAGGTGATTCCGAGTGGTGCTTGTCGCATAGGCGTTCTTTGGGAGCTTGGTGGACAGGTGGGTCGATCTGTGACTATCGGGGCGTCCACAACGACCCAGGGACCGGCGTGCCATGATGCGAGTGTACCACACCATCAAGGCAGCATTAATCTCGCGACCTACCAAGCTAGATATGTAAGTGTTATCCAATTCTTATTTTCGATGTGCAACTCAATACTTTCTTACCATTCTAGCTACTTTTCTTTTTCACACACGGGGAGCGAGACACATGGCACGCAAATCAAGACGCTCGAGGCCTTTGCTAACTCCCACACGGGCAGGTATAAAGATCCCGCGGTCGTCTTCAACCCCGAGGCTGGGCCTGAAGCCTACACCAACCCGACCGCCTACGAGAAGATCGGTAGGTACACGAGAAGTGGCGAGGGAGCGTATGGAGAAACCTTCGATCCCCGCGGCCACCACATTGAGGGGGACATCGCCATGATCGCCGGAGGAGGCAAGAAGCACGGGCGGTACTATATAGGTGATAGCGTTATCAACCCGCACAACACAAAGAAGCTATCGAGCTCCGAGCACGCCTCGGGAGGCCCGTGATACGCGAGCGGCCAACCACTTACCGTGGCTACAGATCTCCGGACTTGAGGTTTATATATTTTTATTTAAGGTTCATTTATCGTTGAATACTATTTCTCCGTGTTCTAACTTTGTGTTGAAATAGGCCCGGTTAGAGGAAGAGAGGAAGCGGCGGGAGGAGGCCGAGGAGAGGGAGCGGGCAAGGGCTGCGGCGAGCAAGAGAGGGCTCGGCGGAGCAAGAGAGGGCGGAGCGACACCGAGAAGAGCATGGAAGCTCTCCTAGCGTACCTCCCAGCGTGTTGGTGGCCAGGTTGGTGTGCGGCTGCCACCGGAGATCGTCTTCCGCCACCGCCCGTCTCACGGTCACCCGTCGATCTTCCCTCCACCGCATGGAGCCTCTCCGTGAGTTTGTCTCCGTAACTTCGAAATATGCATATATGAATGTGAATGGATATGATCTGAAGTTTTGAATGCACCATGAGATGTGCACGTGGACATGTGGTTGTCGGCCATCGAGCCGTTGTTTTCTTCTTGGTTGGAAACCCCTCCGTGCGGGGAGGTCTTTGCCGAAATTTCTAACTATTTATCTTCTTTTTTCAAGTTAATAGAATCTACCTTGAATTTTGTCTCACAAATTTCTAACTATTTATTTTGCCTACGTGCGGGAGAATTCTCATGCCTCGAACCCAACTCCGAACCAATCTCAACAGGGACGCTTGGGAACGCGCTTGGAAGGTTGGAGGCCGTGGCCATAAATTTGTCATGGTTTAGGTTTAAAACTTGTGCACTTGAACTTGTGAACTTGGATTTTATGTGAGTTTATGAACTTGTGGTTGCACTCATGGACATGTGGTTGAACTTGTGACTTGGTTGGATCTTATGTAATATATGTGGTATTATGGATTTATCGAGCTATATATGTGATATTATGCAATCTGTGCTATGTATATATATATATTTATATGTGTCATTTATGTCTTTGGAACAAAAAAAAAAAAAAAAAAAACACAATTTCCCGTGTGTTGCTCACGGGAAAGAGGCCAAACCTTTCCGTGAGTGGTGGCGACTCACGGAAATCGGACAAACATATCCCGTGAGCACTACTTGGCTCACGGAAAGAGCCCAGATATCCCGTGAGCCACACCGTTAGGCTCACGGATATCATCCCAAAACGCCGTTTCACGCAACAGGACACGAGCCCATAACGGGTTCAACACACCTCCACCGTTCGGCGCCCGGGTTAAGTCTATCCCGTGTGCTAAGTGGGATCACGGGAAAGGATATCCCGTGGGTATATGCGGTGTTCACGGAAAGGGTGATTTCGGCGCTTTCGTTCCGCCACGGCTATCCCGTGTTTTACCCCCGGATAGCCTTCCCGTGAGGAAAAGGGTCTTTCCGTGAGTAAGGGCCTCACGGAAATTGCCCGGTTCCGGTAGTGAGGGTTGGCGGCGCGCGAGATGAACACGGTGCCATTGTCGACACCGATCCACGTGCAGCCCCTCGGATCATCGCCACCAGCTCCAAGACTCGCCCCATGTCCTCCGCCGCCGGCTCCTCGTTCCGGCCGCCCGACGGATCGGGGATGTAGCCCAGTCGAGGGAACGAAGGGCTCCGCCGGCCGCGGCATATAGAACCAACGTGAGAACCCGCGGCTCACGTTTGACGGCGGCCGCACCATCGGGAACCGGCTCGCCCGGCCGTCTTGGAGCTTGAGGTACACACCCCGGGCGATGCGGGAGGCCTCACCACCCCGACGCCGGAGCAAGAAGAAATAGCGCCAGAGATTGAAATGGGGATGAATCCCCAGAAAGCACTCACAGAGCATAATGAAGACGGCGATGTCGAGGATGGCATGTGGCGGCAGGTTGTAGAGGGAGAGCCCGTAGTAGCCGAGCGGCCGATGGACGAAGCTGGTGCGCCGGCAGCCCGAACCCACGAAGACCATGACCTCGTCGGTGTTTAACATGGGGTATGGCTCCCCGTCCGATGGCCGCCACCCCGCCGTCGCTGGTCCGACAGATCGCCGCCTTGACGAGCTTGTTGATGGTCGCCATCGCCGACTCCGGCGGTTCCCACTCGTGGTCCATCCGAGCTCGGCGGCTCCACGCCCACAGTCTGGACTTGCCGCGGCGCGACGCTCCTCCCTTTCCTCCTCTGGCGTCGCCCTGGCTGTCCCCCTCCCACGGCCGCGGGGCCGCTTGCGCGCGCCATTGATCGCAGCGCGCGGCGGCGCCATGAACAGTGCATGTCAAGAACAACGCAAAATCGAATCAATCTATATCAAATGCCCCCATTTCCGGTCAAGACGATGAGAAGGAGCAGATCTACACTTTACTTACCGGATCTGGGCGGTGGAAGGTTTCCGTGTGAAACTTGCGGCGGGCGGCGCAAAACCCTAGCGGCGGTTCAGGCTCGAGTGGAGAAGACGAAGCTAAGGGAGGGAATGGAGTGCTATGGCTCGGTGGCGAATGCGGGCGTGAGTAGCGAGGTGGCGCAGCGGCCGATATTTATATCCGCGCCGCGTTCCCGGCCCCCCCATGGGGAGCGTGCGGGTCATGGGCCCGTGACTCCCCAACTTCCCTTGGGTTGAGTCCGCGTGGATCGCGGCCGGCCGCTTCCCATAAATGCGACTATCTCGAGACGCGCGGCGCACGATCGGCCCCCGCGCGCCTTTCCGCCTTCCACACGCATCCGTCCATTGCTCGCACTCGTATTAAATGACCAGTACAGCCTTCCGGATTGCGGGACACGTGTGTGGAAGAATATCTTTTGATTTATCCCTTCATTTGTTGCACGAGGATATCCTACATCTTTGTCCCATGAATCTAGGGGACTGGCCGATACCCCTTTTAAAAGGAAACAGATCCGCTCGGGCTTGACGCCACTATTTCTCTAACCCCGTGACACGACTCTTGCATCATCATATCACGGGCTCGGGACCGCATATACATTTATTCTCCCGGACCGACCATCTAGGACGGACCCGAGGACTGCTTTTTCTCGACCCTACAAACAAAACTTTGACTTCTTATAGCGTGGCTCGGGAACTACATTGATCTCGTGTCATCCGACGATGACATCAACCTATTGCGCCAGGGGCGGTTTTCCGGCCGGCCGGATCGCTTTGCTCTCGACCCTAGCAGTACTTGACTCGTCATCTACCCTAGGCTTAGGGACTAAGTGGGCACACTTCACCGAGCGGTGAATCGTGCTCGCTACACAAGAGGCGATATTTCGAGATGTTCCACTCAAAAGTGGGCACACTTCACCGTAAAGGAAAAGATTTTTCTTTTGGAGCACCCGCATCCGACGAGGCGATTTCGTCAAGACTAAACCGGTCGGAGATCAAAGGGAAGTGGTCGACAAGAAATAGGCGTACACAAGAGCCTGGTCGGGTAGCACTCCCGACCGGGTCGGCAACACCTTTGGGTGGTCGGAGACCCTCAAGACTTCATCGTCAGCAGCACGCAGCATGCTCGGGGACTAGCTGTGGGCTGATAAACCCCTATCCCCTCACGGCCCATCATGGGCTAAGCCGTACAGGCGGCCCGGGGCCACAAGATCAGGCCCGAGCAGGTGCTTTCCGGTCGGTGGCCACCACGAGGATCACGGAGAAGATTTGGATGCCAAGATAGTAACCTTACACGTGTCCAATCGTGTCTAATGTAAACTTTCCTAATGTAAACCGACCCAGGATAGATCTTGCCGGATACAATCCGACTGTAACCCCCGCCTCCCGGATACATAAGGCGAGGGCGGGGACCCCTCTCGAACTCATCCGATATCATACGAGCAATAACAAACATAAGTAGGACGTAGGTTTTATGCCCTCACGGCGGCCGAACCACGGGTAAAAACTCTATGTTCATCGACTTACGTTTTGCTTAGACATCCCGCTAGTCGTCGCGCACCGCCACCGATCACAATCTACTAGCTTGGGCATACCCCCGCTAGGCTATCAACCATATCTCGTCGACACTAGGCTAGCACTACACTACTACATCTTGGAAAATGGTATTGTTGCTCTTTGGTGGTGTGTTTTGTGGTATAGAGGGGTTCTCTATTTATAGGTGGAACGAAACTTGAGAGAGTAGAGATGCTTCTAAACATGGTAGTTGGAAACCGACTTGGCCAGCAACCGACCTTGTCACGTCGGTTTGGGCACCGCTGCATGCCGAAGCTTCTCGCACCGCCAGAGTGCTTTGGGCTCCCACCGACCTGTGCAATTGGATCATCAGCCCACTGTCACTGCCGCACTAGGCCTAGTCGTAGATGCCCCCTGCTCGACTCTGCGTGGATATGTTGTGTTGGAAGCGTGCTGCCTGGGGGTGCAACGGGCCTGTGCTTGTGCGGCCCTGACCGGTAGCCGGGCGCACTTGCTGCTAGGCTGCTGTGTTGATGGCCGGCAATAGCTGCTGGGCATGGGCTGCTGGCACGCTGCCTTGTTTGTCGACTGCTGCATGGGTGGCCGTGAGCTGCTATCTCTGACATTTTGGAAATCTTCACGTGCTGCACCTGGTCATTAGCTAATGCAAATATGCAAGTTGACCTGGGCCTTGTTTAGTTGGACAAAAAACTTGACCGAAACACAGTTTGAACTCCTGTAGCACACTGTAGCACGTTTCGTTTGTTTGTGGTAAACATTGTCCAATCATGGACTAACTAGGCTCAAAATATTCGTCTCGTCATGTACAAATGTAATCGTATAATTAGTTAATTTTTTTACCTATATTTATTTGCTCCGAACATATGTCTTTTGATTTATTTAATGTGATGTGATGGAGAGAGAGTCTAAAAACTTGGAAGTTGGAGGCAAAAACTTGCCCAACTAAACGAGGCCCTGTTTGCTTGTGCGTACATACATACTCCCTCCGTCCTAAAATAAATGACGTTTTCGCCTTCCGAGAAACATCTACCGGCAATTATATATTAAAATAGGATTAATATTTATATTACATAATTAGTATCATTGGAAAGATCTTTTAATCTAGTTTTTAACAAATTTATTTGGAGATTTAAATCTTTTACGTATTTTCTATAAATCGAGTCAAACTTGTGGCACGAAAACCCAAAACGTCGTTTATTTTGGGACAGAGGGAGTATACATAGACTCCTATTGTATACACGTATATACACATATGTGCTCCTTTTGTGTATACGTATATCTATAGACAATTGATTAACTAATCCCTTGCAAGGCATATTTGCACCATGACTGTAGATCCTCCATATAATACCGTTTATTGTGCATTTTTGGTATGTCTTGCAAAATCACTTAGAGGCAGCAAAACTCGTGGAGCTCGTTAATAAAATAATATTTTATTTTGATATAGCATGGAATGTTGTTATTTTAGATAAATTTTGGCGGATAAATTTATACATTAAGGACCGCCAACAGCCAATTCATTGGTCTTGAAGCATCTTCTTTTGGATAGTCAATAACTGTCCGAAGGCATTGTCAGAAACACCACTCTTTGCCTTCCATTGCAGCAATTCCAGTGTGGTACTCAACTTTTTCTGCCCTGCATCACAAGTCGGATACAACAACTTCTTGTGGTCCTCTAGCATGCGCTCGAACTTGATCTTCTCCTTTTCATTTTTGCATTCTTTCTGTGCATCACGAATAGCCTGACCAAGATCATCAGCAGGCTCATGTCCTGCCGCTACCTCCTGTACCTCCTCTTCAGCTTCCTCCATTGCAATATCATTTAAGGCAGCAGCATATTCAGCAATAACATCATCGTCGTCCCTTGTTCGTCTTCACCTTCTTCCATTATAACACCGGTTTCTCCGTGCTTGGTCCAACAAACATAGTTTGACATGAAACCCGACTTGAACAAGTGTGAATGAATATCCCTTGAGCAGGAAAATTCCTTCGTATTCCTAAATATGGCACATGGGCAGCACATAAAACTGTCTCGCTTGTTTGCCTCGGCCACACCTATGAAATAATGGACCCCATGAATGAACTCTTGGGAGCGCCGATCAGTATTGTACATCCAATTCCGGCTCATCTGCAGTACACCGATATACTTACGTACCATATTAAAATCTTAACACATAATTAGTTATATTAATTACACAACATGCATGAATGACAAATGATTAATTTAAAGAAGCCTCGGAAAAGTTCACATCTACTCTCTATACTCATTTTTGTAAACTATTCTAAATTCCTCATTTTTCTAAAAAAGAAATTAAAAAAATAAAATTTATAAATCTCTAAACCATGAAATGGAGGATGAAGATGAGAGAAGAGAGAAGATGGCGAACCTTAACAACACAAGAATTAATGGAGTAGTCGAAGCAAACGTTCTTGTGCTCCAATTGGCGAAGCAACGACGAAGAACAGAGCAATGGTGGCGAAGCAACGACGAAGAACAGAGCTCAAATGGCGGCGAAGTAACGTCGAAGAAAACGAGCTCGAATGGAGGTGAAGAACGAGCTTGAATGGGGGCGAAGCAACGACGAAGAACGAGCTCAAATGGCGCGCGGCAACGACGAAGAATAGAGCAATGGCGAAGAACGAGCTCAAAATTCAAAATGGCGAGCTCAACGTCGGGCTCGAGAGGAGGAGCAGCGCTAAGTATATATGCAGGAAGATTTAATCCCTGTTGTGTTTAAAAACCCGAAGTGGAAGTCGAGCTTCACTCCCGGTCATAGCCTCTAACTGGGAGTAAAGGTTTACTCCCGGTTGGGGGCTCCAACCGGGAGTAAAGCTCGACCTTTACTCCCGGTTGGAGTCTCCAACTGGGAGTAGAAGTCCCGGGCGTGGGAGAGAGCCGTTGGGCGGCGGGCGGTGGACTTTACTCCATTTGGAAAATCCAACCGGGTACTCGGCGCGCCAACAGGCGGGATTAACCCGCAAAAGGCTGCCGGGAGTAGAAGTCCTTTCTCTACTAGTGTAAGTACCATCACGGCTAATACTATAACTTATTTGGCTGCATTGTTTGATCTCTATCTTGATCGGGTATTAGTGTTGGCGGTCAAAATCGATCATTTTATACCGCCAACTTATCTCTAAAACATGAGGACTATCACTCTTATATCACATAAACCTTTACTATTAACCTAGTTCCACTTGTATTCGAAGGAAATATGTTTTGCAGGCACAAAAATGGAATTAGGGAAGATTACGTCAAATAAAGAGAGAAAGCGCATTGCGGGATCGCGCTTTGACCAAGGGGAGGGACAAGCAGGCCAAAACGGACCAAAAACAGGCCGGTGCAATCGTCGGGGACGCAATCCACGAAGGCCCGGAGCCCACCGATGAAATTTTAGGGGAAGCTGCGCCAGGCTTGGCGCGCCCGTGCTGGTGGCACGCCCGCGCCCTGGCCAGGCCGGTTCCCGCCCAAATTTGGATGGCTGGCTCTCCGGGTTTCCTAGTGGCGGTTGCATGGGGTGACCTTTTGGAATTCACGCCAAAACATCGCTTGAAACCGCCCTACTCCTTGTATAAATGGATGGTAGAACCCCCTCTCAAAGGAGAACACAACACCTAGAGCTTCTACCTCTCCACTTCTTCTTCTTAGCTTAGTGTTAGTTTTTGAGCAAGGTTGAGCTTCAAGGAGGGCTTGTCTCCTTGGGAGGATCTTTTGGTAATTTACTATGGAGTTCCTTTCTTTATTCAAGCTCCATTATTCATATCACAATGCATACGAACTAGAGTATAGTTATCCTCATGTTATATTCATAATATATGAACTAGGATATAGTTAATATATTGTGATGACTAACATGACTAACTATAGGTTAAACCGTTCATATGTTGTTCATGGAGAAGTTGTAGAATTATGCTTAGGGTGATGGTCAGGTGTACCTTCAGGTTTACCTTTATCCTTGCTTGTCAATCCGTAGGGTCGGAGTCCCGGGGGATTTAAGTAGTTTTCTATACACATGGGCGTGGTGTCGGTATATAGTGACCATCGAAATGTCGGCATCCCACGGTAGTGAGGTAGGCGTCGGTGGTGACAAAGATCGTCCGTCCTTAGTACTCCTCCACGTTTGGGTGTTGCGTTGGAGTTCTGAAAGTGTCTATCGGCTGGCAGACCAGCTGCGGGCATCTCCTCATCATCAAAACTTAATTCCATAATTATTCATGTACCACGTATGTCACTAGAGTTCATTGCATGGGCATTATTAGAATTGCCTGCTCATAGTAGATTTTCTATTTATCCTTTTTCTTGTTTATTATTTGTAGTAGCTCGAAGTGTGTTCTCACCATCCTGAATATCATTTACTTACCCCATGTACTAGACTCATGGTTATTCATAAATGCATTGTGGGCTATCATCATCACTACGCCCGGACTTTACACAAGCCCGCCTTCCTTTGGAAAAATATAAATGAACGATACCCGAATACTCCCGGCTGAAATGCTACGATGATAGATCCGTGTGCTTGCAGATCGACTCACGCAACAATTAAATCCATCTATCACCGGCGTTTCTTGACGTTGTCACTAAGGATATTATTTATCTTTAGGGATGACGCTAAGAAATGCCAACAAGCATTTCTGGCACCGTTACCGGGGAAGGCATGGTTTATGAAAAGGAAAGCAAAGCTAGCATAAGATGATTATAACCACATGTATGAATGATAGCCATAGTCTTTGCAGCCAACTCTTTTTGTTTTCTTCCTATTGTGGATGAAAACAGGGGATAGTGCATGACCGGGTCGCAACCTACCGAACAATTTCATTGACAACCGAGGCGCCGATCGAAGGAACCGGTCCCGTACCACTCCTTCGCCGCTACTCCACCGGTGGTTGAACCCGTCATCCCAAAGCACCATCTTCACCGACACTCATGGCCAAGACACTCCGCGATTACTCCGTTCTCGCGGTGGGCAATGTGCCCACCGCCCTCAACTCAACATGGGAGACAAGAACTTCGAGATCCGCGACCGGCCTCATCACGATGGTACGGGCAAATCCATTCCGTGGATTGCCAGCGAGGATGCCAATGCGCATCTTCAAAACTTCCCGAGCTATGTGACACCATCGTTATCAAGGACATCGCGCTAGACGCGATCAAGCTCCGCTGTTTCCTTTCCCCTTGTGGGGAAAGCGAAATAGTGGTTTTATAAGGACAAGGCGCAAGTCAAGTACATTGAGCAAATGCTCCACGGCGTTCCTCCGCGTTTCTTCCCAAATGGGCAAAACCAATGCCCCGCGGGCAAGAATCTCCAACTTCTAGTAGAACTCCAATGAACCTATTCGAAGCTTGGGAGAGGCTGCAAGAATACATCCTTGCCTGCCCACACCATAGTATGGAGCAATGGCTTATGCTCCAAAACTTCAACAATGGTCTTACACCCATGTGTAAGGGCCATATTGATGCTGCTGCTGGAGGGGCATTCTTATCCCTCACCGTCGAAAAAGCTGAAGCGCTCATGGAGAAGATGATCGAGAATCAAGGATGGGGAGAAGAGAGAGCCAAAACAAAAAGAGGCATGCATCCCGTTAAGGAAACGGATATGCTTGTCGCCAAGATGGACCTGTTGCTGAAGAGACTCGGAGAAAGAGTTGCCAAAAAGGAAGCAATGAACAGCACCGTACCACCCCCGGACGCACACATGACGTGTGAAGTCTGCGGAGAGGTCGGACATTCGGGCAACAACTGCCCCGAAACCCACGAAGAAGCAGCCTTCATCAACAATGGGTACCGTCCAGGTAATAATAATGGGTGGAACAACTAGAACCGCCCTCAAGGAGGTAACAATTTCAATTCGAATTTCAATTCTAATTACAATTCCAACTACAATTCAAATCAACCTTCCTTGAAAGATTTAGTTTTTGGTCAAGCTAAAATTAATGAAAATCTAAATAAAAAGTTGTCTTATAATGATAAAATATTAGAAAACATTAATAGAAAGCTTGAGAGTTTATCTACCTAAATACAAAATCAATTGAGTTTTAATAAAATGGTTGAAACTCAAATTTCACAAATGTCCTCTATCATTTCACCCAACTCGAAGAAAGAACCGTCGAAGTTGAAACTTCTCTCGAGTCGGTTAACTGGGTGACAACGAGGCTTGGTAACCCTCGGGGTCGACCTACCCGGATGTTTTTGCAGATTCTCCATTCGTTACAAAGAAGGTAGACCCCGGGTGTCCAACGATCACTTGCTCAATTGGCCCGCACACATTTGAGAAGGCCTACCGCGTGATCTGGGGGCAAGTGTCAACATTATGTCCAAGAAAACAAGTGAAGCACTATGGTGTTCACCACTCACCCCCACCAAGATACAACTCCAAATGGCGGACCAGTCCACCAGAAAAGTAGAAGGACTAGCTGAAGACATCCTAGTAAGGGTGCAGAACAGTTACATCCCCGCAGACTTTGTCGTAATCGACATGGGGGAGAATGACGACGTACCCCTACTCTTGGGACGACCATTCCTCAACACAGCAAATGCCACCATATTTGTTGGGACAGGAAGAATCAACTTTGAGCTCCCTGATCAAGTAGTGCGGTGACATTTCAATGGATATCACAATGTCAATCCCATCAAAGAAAAGAACCCTAGGGTCCGCCCCAGCCCTCGAGGAGCAGGACTCGTCGACTCGGAGCACAATGTTCCATGATCCGCATTAAGTACGGACCCAACACCCAAGGGCCGAGGGAAGTGGTGATAAACCCTAAGAAACTCAAAGATCTCCCTCAAATAGTAAAAACCTAAAGCAAAAGAAACAAAAGCCGGAGCCCAAGAAAACGGCGGCTCCTAAGAAAAGGGCAACACAAAAGAAAAAAGTTGGCCCCGCTCGTCCAACAAGGGTACAAAAGAGAAACCGTAAATTTCTCCCGCATCTTCCAAAAAGGTGTGGAAAAAGAAGGAACCTACGACACTGCTATTTCGCCGTCAAAGACTACCAAGAAGATCTAGCGGATGAAGCAGAGTCTACCCCCGACTTCCACATAAAAATCTCCTCGGGTAAATCATTGCCAAGGTAAGTCGGAAATAATTTCAATTATTTTTCTTTATATTTTAATTCTATTAAAATTTATTCTTCTCAATTTTAATCTTTTAGTAAAAATTAATTTATTTAAAATCATAAACAAAATATATAACTTATAATTTTATAATCTAGATATATATTTATCACTTACATAAGTATATATGTATAAAAAAATATATATATATAGATATAATAATAAAATTAATATCCCAACTAATAAAATAAATTATTGCTTCTAGTTACCTGAATTTTTCTATGAACAAAAACATAAACAAAAATATTTTTATATTTTTATAAAATGGAATTAAAAATGGGAAAATAAAAATCGAGCAAGCGGTCGAATCGACGTTGCCCCAACGGTCCCCAATTCAAAACGACCGTTGGGGCGCCGCCAAAGCCGGGGGCAGCGGGCCCGACCGAGGGGGTCCGGCGCGCCGCCCCCCACGGCGGCTCCACACGGCCCGCCGCCTCCGGCTTCTTACGCCCGTTTTCCACGCCCGTGTGTCGTGGGTGCATCGCGCTATAAATACGCGAGGTGGGGGAGAGCTCTCCACCCCTCTCATTCTCACATTTTTACTCTCCCACTTCACCTCTCCATTCAATCTTGCTCTCTAAGCTCTCCAAAGCTCTAGTGCAAGAAAACTCTCTCAAATTTCAGCCACAACTTGTCCACGGTCAAGAGCTCGTAAGCATTTTTCTAGCTAACATAATTCTTGTTCGAGTTTTGTTTGCTCTCTTTTTGTTGTCAACATGAACTTAGGGAAGAAGATTTCCGGAGCATTCAAGAGATTCACAAGACAAAGCTCTCGGCTCTCCCAAGGCTCAAGCTCGCACTTCGCCGAGGGTGATGAGAGCCCGATGCATGAAGGTAGTACCCCTCCGCAAGGACAAGCGGAGATGACGATCGCCGACGCCGACGCCCCGTACCTCGACTTGGAAGCGGGCCGCGAGATGCAAGCGTACTACATCCTCAAAGATCGGCACTTCGCCCACACACCACGCTTCTCTCCGGACGTTCTCCAAAAGACAGGTATGGACACCGAATTTGCTCTTATATGGAAGGCCGTTGGTTGGTCACGAGTTGATCCCCTAGATGAACCAAGGTTCTAGGCTTCTTACCATTCAATTTTTAGGCACCCCGCAAGTTCATGATGAAGGCATCTCTTTTCAAATTTTCAATGCATATCATTCTGCACTTGGGGAGAACTTGCTAGGTACCTAGGTTTTAATGCAAAGAAGTGTTCGAAAAATCTAGATGCATCTCTAACTGGTACAATCATTTTTCTTTCTTCACCGCAATTTCGGAATAGAACACACCGAGGCTAGATTTGCTCCTATTAATGCAAACATCCATCACCCATCTTTGAAATTCATGCATAAATGGATGGCTATGACTTTGTTCCCTAGGCAAGATTTTCGTCGCATTCATGATGTTGGAATGCAATGCCTTTATGCCATAGTACATAAGATTAAAATTGCCCTCGTAAAAGAAATCATAAAATGCATCTTTGGATAATTTCAAACAAACCACCGCTATCTCTGCACCTCCCTTGTAACTCGAATTGCCCGCGGGCCTCAATGTGCTAGAGGGACAAGAGGTTCTCTACCTCACTACCCCACGCATGGAGATCACGGTGCAATCCTTGATACAAGGGCACCACCTAAAGCTTGATGAAAATGACCCTAAGAAGCTTATTTATTATTTTCCGGGCTATACAATTGAGATTCCGCTTCCTAACCCGGAACTCTCTTTGTATAAGTCCCAATCACTCACCTTCATTCTGGGTTCCATCGTCGGGGCGAAGCACGCAGAGCTGCTTTTCTCGCAGGTCATCTAGGAGATTAGCAGGAGACGGGGCAGGAGGCTCGCAGATGCCATCACCTACACCTACACCTGCACAGGCACATACACCAGGGTTCTTCTTGGCTACGCCGAATCCTGGGTATATGCCTGGTTTTCCGGCCGGGTGGGGACCCGCTCCTCATCCAGACCAGCCCGGTGGTTCAGGATTGCGGGGCACATACGAGCTATCATCCGATTCTGAGGGAATGCCACCCCCCATTCCACCACGTCACTCTACAGTGGACCCTCAGACGATCCAGGACCTCAACACACGCGTCGCAGGCATAGAGGTATGCACAGGTGAGATTCAAAATACACTTAACACGTATGTGCAGGTTGCAGATCAGCGACACCAGCAGTACCAGCAGGGGTTCATGGACATCAACGAGCAGAGACGCCAGGACCGTGAGAGAGAGAGAGCATTTTGGCTCTACATGGGGTACAACCCCGATGCATAGGCTTCGAGCTAGCTTGAGGGAGGACCCCCACAAAGGTAAGTACGCATTTTCCCAGTTTATTTCCTTCCTTTCTTAAAAAAAATGAATATGATAAAACAACAAAAATATTTATTCCACCCCTTTATGTGATTTAGGAATGCGTAAGTCTCTCTAAGTTGAAATGATGAATAGTTGCTCTGTCTATAAATCAATTTGCACCTAGTTTATGACTTTGAATTCTTCAATGTTTAAGTTTGTTGGCTAATATTGTCTCATCCTAAAAACTTAATGAATTGTGGGTTGCAAATACATAATCCGATTCTAAGTTGTTGCCCGACATGATATGGTATAAATGGACTTCCCTATGTTGAGACACTTGTCATACTTGAATGATCAAGATACACGTACACCCACCAAATAAAGCCAACTCTTACGTTGTGAGTTGCGCACAACATGCATCATTTCCATCCACCATAAATTGCTCTTTGCATCACCACTACGATATCTTTATTCGCCAAACATTTTCTATATGCTAGAAGAATAAGATATGGGCTATGCTAAAAAAGTCCATGCTAAGAAGCACGAGAGAAAAAAAAATGGACATGTGTCCAGAATAAAAGATGACGTGCCAAAAAGCCCGCCCAAATATATATATATATATATGATAATGAACATAGCCCATACTCTTTTCTAAAGGCATCATTACTTAGAGGAGAATCATGGTGCAATAGAGTACCAAAAATATACACTTATACTTCATGCTCCACACACTTGCACATCTTGATCATCGTTTATGCCTCGTATCTCCATGTGGTTCGGTTTTTTGACACGCAATATAAGTGATACAAGTAAGCCACGCTTTTACCTACCCAAAACTCCACTTATACTGACCTTGTAGTGGTAGGCCACCAAAAAGTGAGGATATACATGCTCTGACAAACCCAATTACAAATTGAGTGATCGAGTGGAATCATGTGACAGAACCTCCTAATTACTGGGCCCACCTGCACCTGTCATTGCCCCAAAGACCTCGGACTATCTATGCGGATGCACCCAATAACTTAAGAAGCTTGTCGGGTGACATCGGGAACCCCGATTACACCTCATACCAGGATCAACAAAGGAGTAGCTACAACATTACAACATTTGTTATAAAAATATAGATCAAAGTGCGGAAGAATAATAACATTAATTTTACAAAATATGAGTAGGTTACATTTGAGTAAACTTAACATATTGCGGAAGCAGAGTAGAACTATAGAAGACAACCAGACCATGTTGAGCCCACCGACACGACCTTGGTTAGCACCACGAGTCAGCACCTGCAACAAGGGTTAACAAACCCTGAGTACGGGAGTACTCAACAAGACTTAACCGACCAAGAAAAATAGGAGAAGACTCAGGAATGCAGGCCTTGGGAATTAAGGTAAGGCTTTAGCAAGATTCAAGGACTCTTTTGCAGAAAAGCTTACTAAGAGTGCATCCTTACTTTCAATCTTTTAACTCATATTAGTATCTCATAGAATCTAGGTGATCCTATACTAGATCAATCACTTCTTAGACATTCCATCTTTCCTTTTCATTATTTCACTAAGTTCCACTTGTCATCTACGAGGAAGGTCAGGTAACCGGGTCTCCTTCTCCGAGAAGCAACGGCGATCCGCGAATCGATTCAAACCCAGCTGGGGATCCCTAACCACACGACATATGTAGCACTTAAGCTTGCATATATCAACCCTCACTCAGTTCGTCCAAAACGGGACCGCGTCCTACGCCACCCGAGAGCACAGTACACCTCCAATCCGGGACTTTAACCCACGAGGGTATCTTGTACTCCCGCCATCTCTCCCCTCCCAGTGCGCGGTTGTACGTTCCCGATTTGGCACACCCTCAAGATCAGGCTTACCCTTTCCCATTCATTGGGGCATGTGGCCAGTTAGTTTCGACTGACCTGAAGTGACGCCCAGGTAGCCGTGCCCTCACCCAGAAGGCCTCGGGCGCAACTTGCGTTCAAAAAGTCCCGATTACATTCTGGCCTTACAACGGACAGTCCTTAATCAACACAGACGGAAACACTACATTGGAACTCCATTCCCAATGCAAGTTACCCGCCCGGTCTCAGATTAACATATATCTCATTAACCACCATCAGGGTGTTTTCTTTTTCCAAAGCAGAACCGTGAAGAGCAAAGATAAAACCTATATCTCGCGAATGGTGAAACCACCCTTCGACTTCTACCGAAATCTAAGCATTGCTAAGCATTAAAGATATCGACCTATTCACACTAGTGGGGTATCATTTGAAAATAACTGGAATTCAAGGTAGTCATGCAGCAAATGGGTAATCACTCAACTCCTAATCACTTAGTGCAACATATTATCATCATAAGTGATATAAAGCTTTTGAAAACATCAAGGATGGGTTTGAATGCATCCGGGGCTTGCCTGTGTTGCAGGGAAAGTCAGTAGAAAGATTGTCGAAGTCAAACTTGACATTATCCTTGTCGACGGACGGATCTTCTCCGAAGCTTGATCATCGCGAATCATATCAACACCTTCTCCAAAGCTTCATCAACATGATCCAACTCACTCTCGTATACTCTACACGTAGATGATGATGCATGCTTTAGCATGATGAAATGGTAAGCATGATGCTTGATGAATGCATGAAATAATAAACAAGCGAGTACAACTTTCCTTCACGATAAAGTTGCAACCAACAAAACCAACTTGTTGAACTACTTCTATTACTAAAGGAGTTCTCAAGGACCATTTGATGTGGCATGATCCAAGATTCACAAAGCAACTCCAAAGATCACACAAAGCCTAAGTCATTATACCCAAAACACTTACTTATTCTAATTAAACAAATAAAGCATAAAATAATAAATAACTTAACTTTCTCCAAATGGCCCCAAACTTTTTTATACAAGTGAGTCACATCATAAAAACAAAGACTAAATAAATTTTCATGATTTTTGAATAAATATTTTATTTTCTAAAAATCATGGAAGATGCATTTTTCAATTAAATATGGCATTTTTAAATCATGCAAGAACTATAGAAAACCAAAGTATCAAATTTTTCATGAGTACACATACTCATAGGAAAGCTCTACAAAAAGTTTCAGAATTTTGAAACAAGATTTGAATTTCTATGAATTTTACAAAGTTGGGCAATATCCACACATAAAGAAAAATAACAAATCATTAATAAAAAAGAAAATCAGCCAGGCGGGCCGAATCGCCCGGCTCGCCCACACGCCAGCCACCGGCCCAAAGAAATTTCGCCCGCTGGGCCGACGGGGCGGGGCCCGGGCACAGCCCCGCGCTGACCACCGATCCGCCGGCGCCGACCGGCGATTTCTCGCCGGCGAGGATTCCGGCTGACGCGGTCTACTCCTACGTGCTCTACTCGACATCGCGCATCACTTTGGTTCCCTTTCCCCCTCTCCACGAGCACGACGGCAAGCATGTCGGGCGACCATGGCTATTGCGGGCGGGCGCACGGGGTGGCGGCAAGGCCAACGCGGACCTCCCCGGCGACGGCGATGGTAGCAGCAGGTTGAGCAAGCACGGGCGCACAAAAATCCCTCACTTGGTCAAACCTAATCGGACCCCCTATCAAGCAGCGACCGCTGGCGGCAAAACCGGGCGGAGCTCACGGCGACCGGGCATTCCGACTAACCCGCACGTAATCGACCAAACCGACGGCATGGTTGGCACTAGGAGCTCACCGCGACTCCGATGCTCACGCTAGTTGAGTCCGGGACGGTGTGGAGGGGTTTCGACGGCGGTGACAGCGGCGGCGGCGGCGCTCTCCGGGGCAACGGCGGCGTTCGGCGTGGATCGGGCCGTCGGCTACAAAATGGTCGAGCACCACCATCATCACGACGAGTGGGAGCACAAACAAGAAGAAGTTCACGCCGAAGCTCACCAGAAAAGGCGGCCAACGGAGGGGCGACCGCGGGCGGCGCTTCCGCCGCCGCGGAGGAAGATGGCGGCGCTACCGACTAATTCCGGCGGCCATAGGCAACAAGATGGGGTTCAGGTGAGGCGCAAGGATGCCGCGGAGCTTCGTGCAAGATGGAGCGGGCAAGGATGGTGCAGTGGCAGTGTATTCCTCCAATCGAGCAAGAACGACGGTGGCGGCAAAAGAAAGGGATAAGGACGACTTAATCGCTCTCCTATCTTAAGAACGACGACACGAGCGAGCAACAACGACACGCAGCAGCCTCCCTTGCCAGCGCCGCGGCAGGACGTGGCCGTGGACACGCCCGGAAGTCGGCCGAGGGACGGCAGCGGCGGCGTACACCTCCCCCGCCTCGCGTGACACCGTAGCAACATCCCCTCCTTCTCTATTTTCTTTTCTAATTCCAAACCCTAACTCGGTAATTATCAAATTACTCTCAAATTTTGAATACAACTTGAAAATCTCCAAACATGAAAATTTCTCAATTCAAAAAGATCTACACTTTTCATAAAAAAACATTTTCAAATTTTGCCTCCAAATAGGACTTTTCAAATAGGGTCAAGTTAGGGTTTTGAAATAAATTCAAAATTACTTTTAAAATTGCATAAAAACTTGAAAAACTCAGACACCAAAAATGTACATCAAGAAAAGATCTACAAACTCGCTTTTGGAAGTTTTGTCAAATTTTGGATAAATTTGAAACTATTAAAAAGGGAATAAAAAGAGGACATGGAAATTAGGGTTTTTGAAATCCAATTCAAAATGGAATTTGATAAAATTTCAAACCAACAATTAATACATATAAAAACATTCAAACCACACTCATACTTAGGACCAAATACAAGGGTTCAAAAGAAAAATCACTCTTACCCCTAAGCACAAACAATTTCTAAATAATAAACTCATTTTAATTTAATGCATTGAAGGTTACCCAAAATGCATGCTTTGCAATGCAATGATGACATGATCAAAATTTTAATTGTATATTAACATCTGGGATGTTACAAATCATTTGAGGAACTTGCTTTATTTGTGAAACTTTGCAAAATCTCCGGATGAATGGTTAATCAAAGAATGAATGATTGGTGAGTCTGTCAAACCGTTACGTCTTGCAACTTCCGAAGAATTTGGAAAATGTTATAAGCCCCATATGATTCTAGTAATTGGGATGGATAAAAATGCCAACTTATTTAAACAATGAATGAACACTTTGTTATAAACATGGTACATCTTGAATTATATCGGCATAGAAGCAACTCCCGATCAACAACCAAAACACTTAGCTATTTGCTCTGGGACGAGCAAAGGTTAAGCTTGGGGGAGTTGTTGGCGGTCAAAATTGATCATTTTATACTGCCAACTTATCTCTAAAACATGAGGACTATCACTCTTATATCACATAAACCTTTACTATTAACCTAGTTCCACTTGTATTCGAAGGAAATATGTTTTGCGAGGCACAAAAGTGGAATTAGGGAAGATTACATCAAATAAAGAGAGAAAGCGCATTGCAGGATCGCGCTTTGACCAAGGGGAGGACAAGCAGGCCAAAACCAGACCAAAACAGGCCGGTGCACCGTCGGGGACGCATTCCACGAAGGCCCAGGAGCCCACCGACGAAATTTCAGGGGAAACCGCACCAGGCTTGGCGCGCCCGCTCCCTCGGCGGCCTGGTTCCGCCCAAATTTGGATGGCTGGCTCTCCGGGTTTCCTAGTGGCGGTTGCATGGGGTGACCTTTTGGAATTCGCACCAAAACATCGCCAGAACCGTCCTACTCCTTGTATAAATAGATGGTAGAACCCCCCTCTCAAAGTAGAACACAACACCTAGAGCTTCTACCTCTCCACTTCTACTTCTTAGCTTAGTGTTAGTTTTTGAGCAAGGTTGAGCTTCAAGGAGGGCTTGTCTCCTTGGGAGGATCTTTTGGTAATTTACTATGGAGTTCCTTTCTTTATTCAAGCGCCATTATTCATATCGCAATGCATACGAACTAGAGTATAGTTATCCTCATGTTATATTCATAATATATGAACTAGGATATAGTTAATATATTGTGATGACTAACATGACTAACTATAGGTTAAACCGTTCATATGTTGTTCATGGAGAAGTTGTAGAATTATGCTTAGGGTGATGGTCAGGTGTACCTTCAGGTTTACCTTTGTCCTTACTTGTCGATCCGTAGGGTCGGAGTCCCGGGGGGATTTAGGTAGTTTGCTATACACGTGGGCGTGGTGTCCAGGTATATAGTAACCATCAGAAATGTCGGCATCCCACGGTAGTGAGGTAGGCGGCAGGTGGTGACAGCCCTGTCCGTCCTTAGTACTCCTCCACGTTCGGGTGTTGAGTTGGAGTTCTGAAAGTGTCTATCGGCTGGCAAACCAGCTGCGGGCGTCTCCTCATCATCATAACTTAATTCCATAATTATTCATGTACCACGTATATCACTAGAGTTCATTGCACGGGCGTTATTAGAATTGCCTGCTCATAGTAGATTTTCTATTTATCCTTTCTCTTATTTATTATTTGTAGTAGCTCGAAGTGTGGTCTCACTATCCTGAATATCATTTACTTACCCCTGTACTAGACTAATGGTTATTCATAAATACATTGTGGGCTATCATTATCACTATGCTAGACTTTACACAAGCCTGTCTTGCTTTGGGAAAATATAAATGAACGATACCCGAATACTCCCGGGTGAAATGCTACGATGATAGATCCGCGCGCTTATGGATTGACTAGCGCAACAATTAAATCCATCTATCACTGGCGTTTCTTGACATTGTCACTAAGGATATTATTTATCTTTAGGGATGACGTTAAGAAATGCCAACAAACGCCAACAGCGTGGCACCGCCAGCGACCCAGGGCTTGGCATGCTCCCATGCGCGGTACGGCGACGGCATAGGCAGGCGGCATCGAGAGGTTGAAGTGGGGACGCAATATAGTCGCATGCATGCGGTTGGACCACGGGCGACCAAATAAGATAAGATAAGAAAAGAAAAAGAAAATTGGTATCACGGACATTTTTTCCTCTTTTTGGCCACCCGGGCGAAACTTTTTGTCAAACGGTTTAGAAAAACAGCTTGAGCACCACTAGTGTAGCTGCTCCAATAGGTGAAGCCAAAAAAAGACTACTCAGAGCTGTACCAAACGGATCCTTAATGGCTATACGTGCCCATGCGGATGACAGGTACTAGCTAGGTACACTGTACAACGTGTGCTAGCTAGCTATACGTGCCAATGGATGTCCCCATGAGGATGACATCGGGGAAGAAGCTGCGGCTAGCCAGCAGCCTAGCATGTCGGGCCTATTTGGTTGGTGTCCTGGGTAGTGTGCATGGCAAAAAAAAAAAAAAAAAAAAAATGTTGCCTAAGACATATCTGAAAGTTGATGTTTTTCACCTGATAAGGCAAACTCAAAGTTGTGTTTGGTTTGAAGCCTGTGCCTAGAAATACTAATGAGATGATAAATCATGTTCGCATAGCAGAAGCTGCTCGGGCGACTTGGGTGGCGACTCCAGCTCGCGCCCCGAGCGCCTCCTCCCTCCCCTTCCCCTTCCCTGCCGCCGCCGAGGGGCCGGCGGAAGCCCGGGCGGGTCTCTAGGAAGGCGGCGGGCGGGGCTCTTCCGCTCGTTGGCGCGGTTTCCTGGGGCGGAGGAGGAGCGTGGTGACCCCGCTGGCCATGGCGGCGGTGGCGGTATGCTCGGACTGCAGATCCGGTGCCCCGAGAGGCCGGATCCGGCCCTCCCTTGGCCGGATCTACGGCGCGGCGGCGCTGCAGCGGCCAGGGCGGTGGTGGCTCGATGCGGTCGTCGGGGGCGGCGCGCGCGCTCAGCGCCGGTGCGGCTCCCCTCGCGGCTAGCGGCGGCGGGGCGTCACCGGCCGTGCCACCCGGCCGGGCGACGACGGCGCGTCGACCTCCGACGGCGATGCCATGCGGCGAGCTCTCCGGCGGCGGATGGTGCTGGCGGCTGGCGCGAGTACTGACCACCGAGAAGCGTTGCTACGGCGCCAAGCGTTGCTGCGGCTGTGCTGGGCGGTGCGGCAGGTGGTGGTTGGGAGGAGCAGCAGAGGGCGGGATTTCGGCCGGTGCGGGCGTGGAATGCGACGGAGGAGTTGCTCGGTGGGCGGTCGCGGTGGTGCGGTGTGTGCCTTCTTTGTCGCGGCGTGCGGTGGGGGCTGAATGCTCAAGCGGCTTTCGCCAGCTCATGTTGGTGGCATGGCGGCGACATCGTGGCGTCGTTCGCCCGTTGGGGAAGCATGAGGGAGCTCCGCCCTCAAAGACAAAGTCTGCAGGTGAAAACCCCTGTCCATTTTCTCGACGGCGATGGCGGCGCCATTGGTGTCGTGCCCTCCTTGGAGGCGTCGTCTCTCGAGACTCCGCTCGGCTTCGGTGTTGCCGGTCCACTGCTTTTGACGGCTTCGCCCGGTGCTGGCTCTTCCGTTGCGACGAAGGCGTGAAGGGTGTTGGCTTTCTCGCGGGAGAGGAGGCTGTTTTCTTGTTTGGTGGACAGGGTCTTCTGTCTTTGTCGTCCGGTTGCTTGCAGCGGACTGCGGCGGCTGGCATTGCTTCTGCAATGGCCGGTGCGAAGGCGGGACTGCGTCCTTGGACGGCGCTTGCGGCAACGGTAACGGGGACGACTCGACTTGCAGCGGATCGAGGCGGGTCTTTTCAGCATGGCTGGAATCGCCCGGTGTGGTACAGCGTCGGAAGATGGCGCAAGTGACAACCCTGCTCTTCTGGCTCGACGGCGCAGCCTTTTGCACGGAGATGCTATGTGGGAACGTCGACCTGCGGCGGCGGTTTGGTTGCTTCAGGATGATCATCGTGGGTGGGGCAGCTTTGCTCGCTGTTTTGACGGAAACCTTTGAAACGAGGCCGAGCATGGAGGCGTTGTGGCGGGCGTGGCGAGGAGGCCCCCGCGCACAAGAGAGGAGTCCAACGACGGATGCGGCGAGGTCCCCCGCGTGTTGTGGAGGCTCGGTCTCGGTGTTTTCATTCCGTCAGATGGCGGCTTTGTTGCAGCGGCACTGCGGCGAAGGGTCCTGCACGGCGGTGGCCTTCTCGGTGTGGTGGTGTCCGCCCCTTTGTTTATCTTTGGCTGGATTACGTCGGTGGGTTTAAACGACTGCGACGTGTGCGGTTTTGTCGGTGGACGCTGCGATTGTTTCAGTCTTTTACGCCGCTATGTTTGTTTAGAGTCTTGGACATGTTGGCCGTTGAGTGGTAACCTGCGTTGATGTCCCAATCCAACCGGGTGAGTTTAGTTGGTTTTTTTCTTTTCTTTTGGCGTTGTTTCTTTGTAACTTGCCTTCCGGGCGTCTCCTTCTTTTTTAATATAGCGGGCAGCTCTCCGCGGTTCGTTTAAAAAAAAATAAATCATGTTCGTATTGTCTATCCATGATTATGGAAACGCTACTAATAGTGTGTTTGCCAAATAAATGATTTTTTGTCTATTAGTAAAATTATTAAGATTAAATATTTTTAATGACAACTCTCTATATGTGTTTAATTTTTTCGAACTTATATATGCACAATAAGTACTTTTTTATTGATATATCCACATAAATAATTACACATCAAAAGTATATAATAAATGGCCATTTGGTTTTTTTTTTGGTTAAAGAGAGAAATGCCGGCCGGACAGAACAATAAAATAAAAGAGAAAAGGCAGTGTGCTCGTGATCGGTGTGGTTGGCTTATTAGGGCGTCCGCAATGGCTAGCTATTTGGTCTCATAGTATAAAATAGTCTTTTTTATTGTCTCTCACATCCACATCAGCTGACTATGTAGCTAGTACTAGCTATTACCATTGCGGGTGCCCTTAGCTTTTCCATTAATTACACCAGGCAACCACCAAGCCAGAGCCAGGCGACCGATTTTGCCCAGTTACGGGGGCTGTTTGGACTGCAGCCTGGAATGAATTTGTCTGGACAGGTAGCTGCCTGGACAGTTTTTTTTTTAGAAAGGCGGCAAGAGTTTTGCCGGATTTTTATTAGACGGATAAAAAGAAAATAAAAAGGTTACAAACTCAACTCCACTCTGGATTACAACTCAACACCACTCTACTCCCGGTTGCTGTACCCTCTACTGTGTAAGCTACTGAAAAAAAAAAAAAAAAATACAAGGGAGAAAAACATCCATGACGCAGCCTGTCCTCTGTAAGAAGAGAAACGACCGCTACTACGAACCAGGCTGGGGATCACTTGTCCAAGCCGTTGCCCATTGGTATTGAAGAATATCATCTCTAGCCAGTTGAGCTACTTGGGTTGGAAGTAGAAATTTTTGATAGATGCCTGGACAGTGTCACTGCGTTTGGTTGAAACCCGATAGGTGATGGCTTCAGCCACTGTTGACACCCAAAAAGTCCGTACATGATTTTGGTAACTTGGGACGTGTCAAAAGGGCCATGGACATGATTTGTTGAAACTGGTGTTCTCAACACGGTGGTGGGATCTCCGCCCCAGGCGCCGCTCTAGGGGAGAATTAGGCGGGTTGACACTCAAGTGCAAAGGTGCTCAATAATAAATGACCATAATTGGTATTCACCAACCCCCCCAAAGGGGGAGGTCAGCCCCCTTATTTATAGTTTTACAATTGTCTAGGAATACAAGATTACAGATTTGCCCTCCAATATTCTGTCATATTCCCTTGTTTGGCCGGTGAAGTCGGGGGGCAGCCAGCGTACTTCTCCTCCCGCACCGCCTTCACCCGATGGGCCTCCGCTAGCTTTGCTCGAGCTCGACCGCTGGACCTCCGCCGGGCGTCTCCGTGTGATGGAGAAGGAGTCCGATGACCGAACCACCTCCACCCGGCACGGGCACCGATCCTCGATGCTAGCGGAGGTTGCCGCCCTTGTCCTCCTCGGCCGCGGGAGGAGGAACCTCCGCCCGATCCTCGTAGGCGGGAGGTCCTTCGAACTGCAGCCCGCTCTGAAAGATAAATCAATGGCGTGAAGCGGAACATGCACACGGTTAGCGAAGGTTTTAACCCGTGCTTTGTTGCTGCTTTGGGCACCTCCGCCGCTTTTGCTCGGGGCCATGTCCCAACAGTTCCCCGAGGGCGAACGGCCAAAGGCGGAGACGTGCCTTTGTTCTCAACCTTCTACGGCATTTGGGCGGAGGTGTTGAGGGTACCTTCCCGCGCGTGTTGTCTTGAGCCTTCGCTAACAGAATTTGAAGCGTCGTGGCTCCAACGGACAAAAAGCGCCTTTTGAGGACGAAGTGACCGTTTTTACGCCCGTTGGTCGCGTTCATTGATTTTGATTTCGACGAAGGGTCGCTCGGGCGACTATATAAGGGGACCCTCTCCCCCTGAGCGGAGGGTACTTCAGCCATCGCTTTCACAGCCTCCTGCTTTAGCCCACCTTCGCGCTCTTGCGTTCGCTCTCGAGTCGCAATTTTGCCTCTCTTCGCTTGCTTAGGGACTTTGCTTAGGTGCATGCACGATAGCTTTGAGCCGTTTAGCGCAAGGGGCCGCTTCCCCCCCGAGATCTACACGGGCCGTCACGCGGAGCTTTCTTCCGGTCGGTCAACACAGTTTCGCGACTCTCTCACGAGACTTGCATGCCGGACGCCGCCAGCAAGAAGACTTAGAGGAGACCCCGTCGGACGTCGAAATGACGCTTCCGTTGGAGATCTAATGGCCAAGCGTGGACATGACATACGAGCTCGGTCGGACGAAGATGACTGGGGCGATGCTGGACCACCTCCGCCAAAAGGGTCACATTTCTACCACTTATGAGGTGGAGCTCCCCAAGAAGGAGGCGGTGCCTTCACGCCTGAGCCCCGGGAGGAGTGGGGGCATCGTCTTCAGGATTTCTTCACATGCGGCCTTCGCTGCCGTATCTCCCCCTTTCTTCTAAGCAGATCGGAGGCGTTCCAGTTGAGATCCACCAACTTACTCCCACGCCTTCTGGCGGTGGCGGCGGTTCGTATGGCTGTCGTCGAGTCATACGAGAGGGAGCCCGGATATCAACGTCTTCTGCGGAATTTTACGAGCTGCACAAATAGCCCGAAGGTCCGCAAGATGGCAGATGGCTCGAGAAGTTGCGATGCAGGTCGCTGCACATTCAGCATTACGCCGCCACCGAGGGGCGGAGAGAAGGCGGAGCTTTCTTCGCCCCTTAAGAACAAATGGGATCCGGGTGGATGGAGTGTTGGTTCTATGCCGGTCGAGCAAGACAACAAGGACCGTCGAAGGTCGGGAGATAGATCATTTTGTCTTCGCGTCTACGCCGACTCGGTTGACATCGTTCCCGACCGGATATCGGGGACCGAGTTTCGAGAAGCGGACCACCGCCCGCGAAAGCTTTTCTAGCGGCCCTGCCCGGTACTGTAGCGCCGCGATCTTGTCGAAGAGTTGTGCGCTCATGCAGTACTCTCCGCTATCCAAAGACAAAGCGGAGTTTTCAACGGTGAAGGTCAATCTCGGTGTTCGGGAGGAGAAGATGGTGACCTGTCCGCCTCGGTGCGAGGCTTCCCGAAGGTGTTAGCGGCGACGCCTTCGTGATGCGGTGGTGGAGATGGAGGCTCAAGATATTTTGGGGTCGATTGGCATGAAAGGAGTTCCTCGCCGAAGTCTCGGGCGGGGAACATGCCCTGTCTCAATCGGATCTTGAAGAGATGGAGATTCCCTACGGCGCGCACAAGGTTCGGGCAAGGTCCTTGCGAGGTTCTAAAGCGAGGAGGAGGAGGCGGCCAAGGCGGGAGAAGGAGGTCGCGCCTGCTCCGCCCCTTGTTGAAGAGGAAGGCCCCCTATAACCCCAGGAAGATTAACAAGGGTAAGGCTGGGTGATGAGGGGACCTCCCGAAATGTCTCTTGCCGTCGCCGCCAAAGCGATGGCTAAGGAGGAGGCGAAGAAAAAGAAACCTAATCGAGAAGCAGGATTGCGCGGAGGAACTCCCCCCGCGGGCGAGAGAGGGTGACGGAGCTGGCCGTCGGCGAGGCCTCCGTTTGCCGAGTCCCTCCGCCGACATTGTGGCAAAGACGGGTGGTGGTGCCGCCGGCTCGGCGATGAGGCGCGGGGCCAGAGTCTCCCTACCTGTGGCCGAGGCTTGCAGCGAGTGCTCCACGGCGGTGCTACGTCGGAGCCGAGGGTGAAGGCGATGGCCAATCCTAGAGGGTTTCCCATCGTCTAGCGGTAGCTCCGGCTCAAGGGCGGGGGGAAGCTAGCCGCACCGGACGGTGGAGGAACGTCCGAAAAAGGAGTTGAGGGATGAGGTAGGCCTTCCTCTCGCCTCCCGGGGACTCATTTGTGCCTCCCAGCGGGTGAAAAACATCACCTACGTCAGTATGCAACGAGAGCTGCGACCGCTCGCCCGGGCGTCGAAGACAAGCGAGGCGGAGGAGATTGCTTCGAGGGGACGAAGGCCGCGAATGCGGTGAAGGTGTTGGAGACGCTGCATACGCATGCCGCTTCTCCTCGCCTCTTTGGCGAAGGTTGGACTTAGCCTTTTCTTTTTGCTTTTCGTTTTTCTCGCTTTGAGTTGTTTGGTTAACATTTCTCCTGTCTTTTAGATGCCGGAGGTTCGGGTGCGGCTTTTCGCGGTTGACACGGTTGGTCCCGGATTGTTGCCGAAGGTAGTCTAAGTAAGTTACCTTCGACATTGTTTTGGTTTGTTTCTGTTTGTTGATTATGAGTGTACTCACTCTTCGATTAGATTCTATCGTAAATATTTCTTAGATGGCGGCGTCCAAGAGGTCTTGAACAAGGCCGTGGACCGGAGAACCTTCTTGATGGGAGATACAATTCTAATGCGTTCATTTTTGATTTTGTTTAGTTGGCGGAGGTCTAAACGTTTGAATTTGCGAGATGACTACTAGCCACAGAGTGCATTGGCTCGGGTTCTGAGGCTTCGCATCTCGCGATAGGCTCTGGTGAGATGGAGAAGAAGGCCTTCGCACGGAGGGACGGCAAGGAGGCGTCGACAAGCTGCTAACCGAGGAGCGAGCTTCGCTCTCGGAAGCTTTGCCCTTGATATGGAGTCGCATGACTTGCTGTCGCTCAGGCTGAGCCGAAGCGCTCGAGGACTTGCGGGCTAAGCTTGATGAAGCCAACGCCAACCTCACCTCCTCGCGGATTCAAGTCTCCGACAGCCGAGGAAACAATTGGAGAACACCGCACGCCTCCCGCACCTCCGTCGCCCAAGCTTACGCCAATGCCATCACATCCTTTGGGGCGGTGACTACTCCGTTTTTGGGACGGGTAGCACCACCCAGCATCATGGGCTAGATGGCGGCAAAGCCGGCTTACGGGAGTTACCGCGGGGGGTCAGATTTCGGTGCCCGCGGCGGCGAACTTGACTTCGGCGTGCTCGCGGAAGGTTCGCGAGCACATCGAGAGCTTCGGCGTGAAGGACTCGCGCGGCCGTCTACCTTGGCGGGCTCCACGAGCGATGCTTTGAAGTTCGTGGGCTCGTTTATGAAGAAGTTACGGGCAAGTCATGGACAAGCGGAGGCTGCTTGCGGCGCTCTTTGCTTCAGGTTTGTTTCTTCTTAAGTCCAACAAAGTTTCACTCTTTTTTGTTGTTCCTATGTGCTAACTATTTCGTTCTTTTCGCGGATCGCTCCTCATGTTGGAGTTCGCGGCGTCGCTCGGTAGAAGGTTCTCCCGAGCCGGCTACCCACGGAGGTGAGGCTCCGTGAATGTGCCTCCACCGCCGCTCGGGGAGGTGGGAAGATGGCGCCCTCGGCGGACTTGGACGACGGCGAGGTTTAGAGGCTTAGGACCTTACCTTAGACTTTGGTTTTAGTGTTTTTTTTGGCGGATCTTTGATCTCGGCTTTGTAAATTCGACTTTGGTGCCAAGTGTTAATGAAAATCTAATATTTTGTTCTTGTGTGTGTAAAATTGCTGCGCAAGTCTACGAAGAGGAACTGCGCGGAAGTGTCTCCCTTGCGCTTTTATCGTGATGGTGTTTATGTTGACGGAGGCCTTTGGTCGTTTTGGAAGGAGACCTTCGCCAACCCTAGTGTAGACGAAATGTACGAAGACATTCTTTTTGACTTAGGTGATGTGCGAATGGCGTTTACTAATTCTGTAGCTTGGGAGGGACCTCCGCCTACCTCCGACTAAGCTTTAGTTTGTACGACAAAATTTTGTAATGATACAGAAGTTTATCAATAAAGATTGTTTTTGTTATATGATTGGTACATTTTGGGACGTTTGCTTTGGTTGCATTGCCGGCGCTCCCTTGTTTATTTTTGATCTGTTTTCGCGATCGACCTTCACCGGTAGAGTCGGTAGTGGTCGCTAGTCTCTTTTGCACCGCGGACCGACTTCTTCCGCCATGAAGTACCGGCGTGGAGGATGCTTTTTCTTTGGAGACACGCCCGAGGTACCGCCTGAATGGTGTTTTTCTTTGCCGACCTTCGCGGGTCTCCGACGTGGATCTCGCATGTGGATACCTCATTGGGGTTTTACGTTTTGGGGGGATGTTACGAATCTTTACGCGGTCTCCCCCCTCAACATATCCAGGTGCGAAGATCTTTACGAATCTTTACTCGGTTTCTTATTGGCGGGTTGATAGGTGGCAGAGGTTGACGTCCGCGCTCATCTCTAGTTTGTGGATGTCTCCCGCTATGTCTATGCTTCTAGTCGATTGACTAGTGTTTAGGTGGAAGGCTGGTTTTATAGGGGTGTTGTCATGAAGGTCACTTATTGCCTTCGTCCTTTTTGTAGGTTTGGTAGGTGTATTGGGTTAGTATATAATGTGGGGGTCCCCCCTTGACTAACTTGACACGATGTGTGAGTGCAAATGATGGGCTGTTGCACTAATTCTAGACTAGACACCGTGTGAGGATTCGTAGGAGTCGTGACTTGGAGCTTTCGAATGAGGTGTCGTCCCTATTCGTTACCGGAAGCGTAGACTAAAAACAGCACAGAGCTATTAACTCTTGCCGATGAGCTATCAATTCTTGGCGATGAATGTGGTATCTCATGGCGGAGGTTTTGTTGGAGTTGGAGTTCGGCGATTTCGCTACTACCTTCGCAAGCACGGCTCGGATCCTGTTTACTGGGCTGTTCGGGCGGAGGTCAACCTCTACCGAAGGTTCACGTAACAAGTTGAGGGTCCCCGCGAGACAAGGCGTCGATCTTTGGCGGAGATGTCCCTGTCTTTGCCTTAGTGAACTGTTGCTTAGCATGGTGGCATAGTTGGTCTTTTTTTTGCGCTTGTGTTTGCGCTACCACCGCACCTTCGCTGCGAGGATGTTCGCGGTTTCGACAAAGACAATGTCGAGAACCTGTGTAACTTGTAAATGTTCGACAAAAAGAGAAACATGCTAGATTATATTTGTCATTCTTGTTTTCGCTTACCTCATTGCCTTTCTTTGGCGGAGGTTTTCTTGATGCCCGAAGTGGACAGGTCTTGTTTCAACCTCTTTTTTTGTTGGCGTATTTAGCCATGTTACCTCAATGCCTATGCCTTGGGTAGGACTTGTTTTGAGGATTTTTGAGACCTATCGGAGGTCTTTTTAGAGGTTGTCTTTAGGTTAGAATCTCCGCGTTCTGACCTTAAGATGTCCTCTCGAGCATTTCTTCGCCCTTGTCGAATTACGTGACTGCGTTGCTAGTCACTTTCGACTTTGTTTCCTTTGTGTTAGGGGAATTTTCCTCTTTATATTACGAGGATTTTACATTAGTCCTGCCTCGTTAAAAACCACAAGGCTCTTAACCTTGTGGTCGTGGGTTCGAGCCCCACGGTGAGCGCCAATGTTGGCGCGGGTGTTCTCAACACGGTGGTGGGATCTCCGCCTAGGCGTGGCTCTAGGGGAGAATCAGGCGGGTTGACACTCAAGTGCAAAGGTGCTCAATAATAAATGACCATAATTGGTATTCACCAACCCCCCAAAAGGGGAGGTCGCCCCCCTTATTTATAGTTTTACAATTGCCTAGGAATACAAGATTCTAGATTTGCCCTCCAATATTCCTCGGCATATTCCCTCGTTTGGCCGGTGAAGTCGGGGGCCTTGGCGTACTTCTCCTCCTCGCACCGCCTTCACCCGATGGGCCTCCAAAAGCCTCGCTTTCGAGCTCGACCACGGACCTCCGCCGGGCGTCTCCCGTGTGATGGAGAAGGGAGTCCGATGACCGAACCACCTCCGCCCGGCCTGAGGCACCGATCCTCGATGCTCGCGAGGAGGTTGCCGCCCTTGTCCTCCTCGGCCGCGGGAGGAGGAACCTCCGCCGATCCACGTGGGTGGAGGTCCGCCGAACCGCAGCCCGCTCCCGAAAGATAAATCAAAGACGTGAACGGAACATGCACAGTTAGCGAAGGTTTTTAACCCGTGCTTTGCCGCCGCTTTGGGCACCTCCCGCCGCTGCGCCGGGGCCATGTCCCAACATGATTGGAATGTAACGACAAGGTCAAAAGATCGAGAAAACTTGACAAAAGATCTCGCACGGCCGTAGAGGCGCCGGGCGCTGAGCTCGTGCAGCGACTTAGCGTCGGCGCACCCCACCGGGCGTCTGGCGGTGCCTTCTCCCCAGAGCTCACGGACCGCGTCGGCGCCGATTTCGGGCGTCCCGCGCCAGATTGGGCGTCCGATGCGGTGGATGGCCGCGCGTCCGACGCGCCATGTCGGGCGCCCGGCATGATGATCTGTAGCGCGTCACGTGACTTATCCGAACCGGTCTCTTTCCCGATTGGGTTTTGGAAGGTTTTTGGTGTTTGGAAACGCATCTAAGACGGTTCCTAAGGGGATAAGACCACCCCCCTCTATATAATGAGAGGTTCATGGCCGATTTGATCCCATCTACATCCAATCGATCAAAGATCACCTATCAACTCCTCGAACCCTAATTTTCTCTCCTCAACCCCTCTAATCTGCCGCCCGGCTGCATTCTCCGTGAATTTCATCGGCGTTCTAGGGGCCTTGCCAATCCTAGGGCAACCCCTCACGCGCGTCCTCCCCGATGGATCTTTCGGGAGGGCGTTGAGGTCGTTCGGTCCAAACCGAGCTCTACATCGGCCTCTACGATCTCTTGATCGTTTTGGTCAATCACGCTGCGGTTCCGCCGCTTGTAGGTTGTGTGCAACCTCTCGGGCGTCCAAGACCCACCCCAGGTGTGTTGGCATGGAACCCTAATTCGCGTCAACACACTTTTTTGGAGACTCCGCTGTGAAAAACAAGGCGTAAATTACGTTTTGATCTTGATTCCTGCGTCATGCCTAACAAGGAGGCGAGCAAGGCTGGTGAGGTCCATGAGGGCAACATCATCCACCCCGCTTCCGTGGGACGAGCTTCCCGATGAGCTTAAAGCTAAGCTACAAGAGAAGATGGAGGCCCGTCACGCGCGTTCCTCGGCAATTTGCATCAAGGACCGTCATGATCGGGTCGAGCTCTTCAAACAACCGGTCATCAATGAACCCGCGGTTGCCGATGCTTGAACGTTGAGGTAATAGATCGAGGCCAACCTAGATATGATGATTCTTATCCTCAACATGCTGATTATGCTGCTATGCTAGGCGGCCATAAGAAAGCTATAGATTCAAATTTTAATTCTCTTTGTTGGCATGATTATGGCTAGATTTGATAAGTTAGAAGGTAAATCGCTTAGAATAGAAGAATTAGATGAAGATCAATATGAATATGGCATGCCTCCTAATTTTTATGAAAATCAAGCATGGTACAATGCCTATAACAAGGTAAATTGGCCCAATCGGCTCCTCAAGAAGCCGATAAAACCGGTTCTACAAGTAAAGGAGCAGGTGAAAAAAGCAAATTGTTACCTTTGGAATGTCGGATCATTCTCAACGAACCGATAATAGGCAGCAAAACACTAGGAATTCCGGGGGCAACACCATATTACCTAACCCACCGAAGTCACCTAGTCAAATTCCTGCTCTAGGCAATGAAACTTCAGCTCCTAATCGTCCTCCTGGCTGATATGACCGATCGTTTAATCGGCTAAAGGAAGATTTAAATAAGTCGATGACAGAAAGCTTAGGTGTCCAATTGAAAACCTCCGAGGCACCTACAACAAACCGTACCCTCCACACTATGACTACATGAGAAACCCACCGGGATGGAAGGTACGACTTTCAAAAATTCGAGTGGTAATGATAATAAGTCTACCATGGAGCATGTTAGCATGTATTTAGCCCGAGTAGGGTGAAGGATGTGCTTTTGACTACATGAAGTGTCGTAATTTTCCTTTATCACTCACCGGCACCTGCATTTTTATGGTTTACTTCTTTGCCATCATGTACCATTGGTTCTTGGGCTCAATTAGAAGAAAAATTTCATGCTCACTTTTGTGATGGGGTCCAAGAAACTAGACTTTCACATTTGACATCGGTTAGGCAAGGGCATAGTGAGTCTCAGGTTGAATTCTTTAGGCGTTGCAAAGAAATTAAGAACCGATGCTTTCATTTGATGATATCTGAGCGTGATCTTGTTGATATATGCTTTAATGGTTTGCATCATAGAATTAAAGATAAACATGAGCATATTCAATTTACTAGCTTGCCTTACTTGATCGAGAGAGCCGTTTCGGTTGAATCGCGCTGAAAGATTCTCGAGAAAGTAGTTACAAAACTCATCGTACTAATGTGCATGATGTGGACGATTATCCGTAAGACACAAGTGTGGAGACGGGAGCCGGCGGGTTCGATTACTCCGTCTACCGTGTGTACAAAAGGCGGAGCTGAAGTACACCAAGTAGAGGGTCGCTACTCCTCTTTTCTCCACACTAACTTACACTCTCTCGCTCCCTCTCTAACTATACTTTTCTCTTCTCCTCTTCTCTAGTGTGGACAATGGAATGGAAAGATGAACAAGTGATGCCTTGAAGGAGAGGAGTGAGCCTCTTTAAATAGGGGAGAAGGAGGTCGGGTTTGTGGCTCTTTTTGGCGGGAACTCAAATGGTCACCGCATGCAACCGTCATGGGAAACCCCAGGAGAGCCTCCCATCCAAAATTAGCGCGAACCGCCATGGCTAGGGCGGGCACGCGCTAATGGCGTGGGCGCACCACGCTTGGCGTGGTTTCCCCAAAATTTGTATGGTGGGCTCCTGGGCCTGGATGGATCGCGTCCGGGGTGCACCGGCCTGTTGGTTTTGGTTTTGGCTTGCTTGCCTTCCCTTTGTTCAAAGCGTAGTCCTGGTGCGCTTTTCTTCTTATTTGGCGTAATTGTCCTTGTTTCCACTTTTATACCTGCAAAACATGTTTTCTACGAATACAAGTGGAACTAGGTTAATAGTAAAGGTTTATGCCAAATTGAGAGTGGTATTACTTATGTTTAGGTATAAGTTGGCGGTATGAAGTGATTGATTTTGACTGCCAACAACTCCCCCACACTTAGTCTTTTCGTCCTCGAGTAAATTGCGGACAAGTGGGTTTTATCTCTTATGATTTTCAAAATTCGCATAAAGATTATTCCAAACTTTACCTACTTTGTGAGCATTCAAGGTGGCTACCAAGCTATCTTAGATAATTGAACAATGGAATAGTTGGATTTCTATCTTTTTCACTTCAACTCTTAGCATAGACTTGTTTTTTTTTAATTTTATAGAAAGGAAATTCAGCAATGCTCCATGATTGACTCTCACATAAGTCTCTCGTTTTTGAGGTTGTTTCCTTACCATAACACTCTTTTCTTGCCGCTCACACTCATCCTAATTTTCATGTAGGGTTTCTTTGTATGGTGACAAGATGCATACTTAACTTGTATATGTTGTCGGTCAAACCCTGGATTTTTAGGAGGGAAATACCACACTCCTAGATCGAAATGTGCAAGTGTGTGTGGGATATGAAATGTAATTGCACTCCCTATTTGCATCACAATTCTCCTTTAAAATGGTGGTGCCTTGGAACAGAGTATGGCTGTGTTTATTTGGATGAGCTTCTTTGGCACGTCATCTTTTTATTTTGGTTGGACACGTGTCCATTTTTTTCTCTTATGCTTTTTTGCATGGATTTTTTTTTGAATACAGCCTAAGTCTGTCCTTCTAGCGTATGGAAATATGTGGAGAATACAGATATTGTGATGGAAATGCAAGGGGGAGTTTTTTTTTTCTTGGTGGATGGAGAAAGGTGCATGTTGTGCGCAACTCTTAGCGTGAGAGTTGGTTTTATTTGGTGGGTGTACGTGTATTTCGATCTTGGGAGTGCGAAACTCTCAACATAAATCACAGTGCTTGACAGGATTCAATATCATAGGAAGCAGCTATTTGTGTGTATTTCTGATATATATATGTGGCTCTGGTAGGAATTTAATCTAAATCAACCTAGGAGCAAGCTTGGTTAGAATTTTTGAAAAAGAAAATCCAAGTCTTATTGCAAGAGAGAGTAAATTTCAAGTTATCCTACTATCTCTCACAGTGCAATTATCTAGACAGAATGGGGTCTCTAATTAAAAAGTTGCTCATCAAAGAATATGATTTAAGTAAGGAATAAAATATATGCAAATCGATAATCATTTAAGGGATGGAGTCTTTTAATTTAATTTTCATCTGAATGGTGCGTAGGAGATAAAATATTTTTAATTTTGAGAATTTACCTCGTCTGCGCAGGCGCCTCTCCCCACACTTGTTCCTTTGACATATAAAAAAATAAAAGAGAGAGACACGAAGGGACAAGTGTGCACAATATATTTGAATATTAACTTTATTCATTCCAGGCAGTACATCATAGGAATAAAATGAGATGGAATATTAAATCAAAGAAAGCTAAAGTGTGCCTGAATGTGAACTAGCCGCGCTCTCTAGCGAGGTGTGTAAGTGACCCCTGCCTCCTCTGCCAACTTAGCTACCCTATTATTAAACCTGAATTCGTCAATTTCCGCATCATCATTCAGGTTGCGGATTCTGTTCCTAAGGGTGGCTAGTTCATCGTGGGTCTCCAGTAAAGTTCTGCAAGGGCTTTGTATTTAGCTAGCACTACCTCCTTTGATTCCTCGTCTTCTTCATCACTGCTTTGATAATGCCCCGGAGGCCTAGAAATTGAGGTTAGCAATGAACCTCCTGATTTTCGAAGGGGCGACTGAGGTTCTAATGTTTGGGCCTACATCAACCCTTTACCGTATCCCCCGTCTGGCTTTTGATAGCCGTAGACGATGTACGAAGAGTCAATGCTGATGGGTGACGATGAGCTTGGAGTGTGCGCTATCTGGGGATGGATGTGTCCTAGAGCAGCCCTACGTCTTGGTGACCCCCTAGTCCGTCCCGTCGCACTACAGGAGGCTGGTCCTTTGCGAGCGCACGGCGCCGCCGGCAAAGGCCAGGGGGCTCGGCGAAGGCTTCGCCGAACACTTTTCCAGGGGGGCGGCGGGCTGGTGCTATGGGGAATTTTTTAACGGCATATGCCTTTGCCGACAGCCGTCAGGGCCCCCTTCGGCGAAGCGTTGGCCCGAGAACCCAAACAACTGTCAGAAAAGTAACCGTTAATCTAACCACGTGGTTGACGGCCGTTACTCGGCCGCCAAAGCACTTGTCAGTGCGGTGCTCGGCAAAGAAGCTTGTTTTTTTTGAAATTTTTTTATATTTTCTAAAAAACTTTGCCGAAAGCATTGTCGGGGCGGTGCTCAGCAAAGAAAAAACCCCTTTGCCGAGTACCTCTCAGTTACGTTCTCGGCAAAGATTTTTTTTTTATTTTTAAACTTTGCCGAGTACACCCTACAGCGAGGTACCGACAAAGATAACTTCTTTGCCGAGAGCCCGCAAAAAACCTCGCAAAGCTGGGAAGGGGCCGCTGGGTTTCCCTGCCTTGCCGAGCACAATGGCAAAACTGGCAAAGAAGCCTTTGCCGAGAGCAGTGCTCGGCAAAGAGCTGAAAATTGTCATTTTTCATTTGTT
>JADLZK010013342.1:600000-833166 GCA_015847255.1 Hyparrhenia diplandra
TCGATTTAGCATGAATGGCTTGGACTATAGGTAATGAAAATTGAAGATCTTTGTCTAGCTAAAAATCTAGGTCTCCGGATTGTCCTTTAAAAGTAAGCCTTTCTATTGGTTGTCCTATCAGTAGGTCAAACTCCATGATATCAAAAAATATAGAAGCTAAGATGTACCATGATGCTATTAACCTTGATTTGTAAGACATAAAGAATTCTGAACTTTAAATAATTTATCCTGAAGGTTTTAATAATAATTTTATAGTGGGACTCAATGGCATATTTTTTGAGAACTTCATGAGCAAAAGATAATGCCATGATGTTTATTCCCACTATAGGATTGTAAAGAGCATCAAAAGGATCTTTATCAATTTGGCAACGAATAGGTATAGAAGGTGAATCCAAACGGATCACATCGAGGAAAACTCGATTCTTACGTCCATTCACTACTTATGATTGAGACAAGCTCTTACGTGGTTCCTTTTAAATGTGTCAAATTAGAAGAATCTAAAGGATAAGATTGTGATGTTCTAGTCTTCGAGATGTAAATCGATATTTTGAGGTATTTCCATAATCTGTAAAGATATCATCCTCGATATCAAGTAAGAAATCAGAGATTGAAGTAACCTCGGTTCTTCTAAAGGTTCGGATTATTTTGGGATTTGGAAAGAATTTGAAATAGAATTGGATTCAGCTAATCTTTCTTCTTTCGTTATTTCTTTTATTTTTAAATTTTTCCCTGCAGGTTGGATCATCCTCCTTATTTTCCACTATTTTATTTAAGATAGCAATGCATTCAGGAGTTGAAAGGTGAATGAAGGATCCATTCGCGAGAGGTGTTCAAATATTTTCTAGATTTTCTATTCAGACCAATATAGAAGTGTTGAATTAGAACACGGCCGGTATGGCGAGATTAGGTCCGATTTGGAAAGAAGATCATATCGTTCCCAATAGGTACTCAAAGATTCATTATTATTTTGTTTAGAGGATAGGATTGAGAGCCTAAAGTTAACTAGTTTGGACATGGGAAAGAAATCAGCACAAAATTCATTTAAACAAGTTTCCCAATTGCCACCCATTCTTTCTTTATTTCTATTGTACCATCGGGCGAGCTTTTCCCTTCAAAGAGAATGGAAAGAGCGTCCAACGGATAGTTTCAGGGGACATGCCTTCAATATGGAGGCATTTACATGTCTCCTCAAAAGTTTGGAGATGAATGAAAGGATTTTCGTCTAATTCTCCTGAGAAAGTATGGTTTTGGACCATCTCTATCAACCTTGGGCGAAACTCATAAGATCCAGCTTGAATAGGTTTAGATGATAGCACAGGTCTACAAGCTTGCCCATTGGGTGCCAAGTATTTATAAAGAGGGGTAGTATCCATTTGGATAATGTTTGAAAAAAATAAGATAAAAGGAAAAATCTAAACTAATGATATGATACAAGATTTAGTTTAGCTCATGTAATCAACAAACCATTCTCCCAACAACGGCGCCTTTAAATGCTTGTTGGTAAAAGTTATCCTACGTAATTATTTATAAATTTGTATAGTCTCGCAGTTTACGTAAACGATGAACACTTCACCCGGGAGAGGGTTTTAAATATCGAATCCACAGGGAGAATGGTGTGAGAATAATGAGACAAAACTAATCCCTGAGATAATAGGAAGGAACAGGAGTTCAGATAAAAGGTGAGAAGAATTCTATGGTTGTCTAGTTTATATCCTTGTAAGGCTTGAAGATATTTCTTAATGGGGACGTGCTCAAAGGAAAGTAAGGACGAAACTTACTATTCCCCCAGCAACTATGTCCTACGTGTCCTATCCTACGGGAAGTGGAATCCAAAGGAATCAATGGTACTGTCACTACCACGATCTACCACGCTCCGGCAGGTAGGGTGTATTTATGAGTTATCTAGTCCAAACACCACGTTTGCACTAGGGGTAACAACTTCAATTCAAGAGCGACAAGAATCAAAATACTCTAATGAGTCATAAACCGAAAGAAATATAAACAAGTGAACTTACTCAAATATAAGGTTGATCCACCAAAGAAGTCTCAAGATCAAGTGCAATGAAGCCTTTGATCCCAGAGGTACAAGCGTAGAGAGTCACCGACAGATCCGGTACTTCTCCTTACTTCTCCTCAACTCTACTTTCTATCTCTCAAGAACAGATCTAGAACTCTAATCAAGTTCTTTGATCTATCTCTCAACTTTCTACTAATCTCTCTCAACTTGATCTAAGCTCTTCTAATTAGAGAGGTATGGCTCTAGCTATGATCATAGCTGAGTATGATGAATAATGATTTTCATGCCTGAGGCCAGAGGTAGAATCATCCTTATATAGTCCTGGCCGATGAATGCGACCCTTGGATCAAACCGACTTCAACAACGGCGTAGATACAACCTCAAAGTCGGTTTGAAACGGACCTAGGAAGATGAGGTCGACATCCCTGGCCCCACCCGGCGGCCGGCGACCGGGCGCGGCGCCGGACCACGAGTGGGCCCGGGGTGTCGGGTCTCTCCCGGTGTCTTTGGTGTCTTCTAGAATGTTTTAGTTCACTTTTCGGATCGAAATTCATCAGTGGTAAATCTTCTTATTGTTTGGGGGGTTTTCTCTAAGTTTTCCGGCATTTACCTGTTAAGTCCCTGAAAAGATATAAATCACCAAGACTCGTGGAACTGTGTTAGTAAAACACCTATTCTATGTTTTTATTCTTTTTATAACCTTATTATATGTTTAGTTGACACATAAAAATAGAGCTTAAGAGGTGTCAACAGTCATCAAACTCCATGCCGGCTAGCTTTTCCCTGATGGCTGGATGCATGCTACGACACTGACTACGAAGAATCGATGGTCCGACAAGTTCAAAGAATAGCGGGAATTCTTTGTTTCTCTCGAACCTGCGTAAGAACTCTTGTGGTGTCTCATTATATTTCTGTGTCAACCCCATCAAGTCGACGAGCTCTTTTTCATTGGAACCTTTGTAGAAGTATGAATGGAATTTGTCTTCCAGCTCGGACCATGTTCCAATAGAATTGGCCGGCAACGTAGCAAACCATGTGAAAGCCGGCCCTGTAAGGGATGATGGGAAGAAGTGAATCCTCCATGCTTCATCATTGGCAAGCTTTCCCAACTGAATCAGATACCGACTGATGTGTTCGGTAGTAGAGGTGTCATCTTGTCCAGAGAACTTGGTCAAGTCGGTTGGAGGCTTCAACCTTGAAGGAAGCGCCACTCTATTTTACCAATGAGGATAGGGTGACTGATACACATAGGGCCGATTTTTGGGCTTAATCCCAAATTGGTGTTGCCTCATATCGGCCATCCTCGCTAGGAGTATATCCACATTTGAATCTTGTGGTCCATGAGATTGTCCTGACTGTCCAGCTGGCTTATATCCAGGATTTTGCATAGCATGAATAGTGGAGTAGTCAGTGAACTCTGTATAACCAGGGCCAAAGGGATTTCTCTGTAACCCACTGGCCATTGGAGCTATTGAGTAAGTATTGTATACTGGAGGATTCCCAGGTGCACCGAACGCCGCTTCTCCATGTGTCTTGGCTCCGGATCCTCCTGACTTTTCTGGTGTCTTGTTCTCCCCTCCAGCTTCTTGACTTGTAGCTCCTTTCTTTGGTAGTGGCTTTGGTGCATGTATATATCTAGGCCCCGAAAGCTCATCAAGCCGCCTCTCAAAGTGCTCATCAAACTCGGGTCCAAAACTCCCCTTCATGATATCACGGAAAGTATTGAAGAACACCGTGTTGTGATTAGTCATTGCTCTCCCAACGGCAGCTGCAACAATCTCTTCCATCCGACGATTTTCTTCAGGCGTTGGTTCCTCATCTTCCTTTCCTGCCCCCTCTTCTTCATCAGAGACTTGTTGAGCATATCCCTTATCACCGGGCATCACTATCTTTAGAAGATCTGTCTTCTGGATGATTGTACCGCTCTTGTGCTTGGAGAAGCATGACATGCACTTTTTGCGAGAAAGTTGCACACATATCTCTCACTTTGTGGCCTCTAGGTCAGGAGGCGGGTCACCCATCCGAGTTGGATGACATTATCCTTGTCGACGTTGTCGCATCGTGTTTTGATCTTGAGTGGTCCCACGTGGCGTGCCCAAAAAGTGTGTAGGCACAAAAATCCTGCTCCTCGCGCCGCACACACCGACAAGCCGGAATAGGCGGGCTTTACTCTACGCCCGAGTGTCTTGAGGCGTGCCGATCAATTTGACTGTTAATTGACAAGGAGGTAAACGTGAGATCTGGAACATGCCTGGTGAGACCAAGACAGTTCCGCATGTATGGCTCTAAAGCCAGATGTAAAGACATATAGCTATGAGAGCTATCTATCGACAGATAATGAATGCATTCGGTAAGCATGTATAAAGATGTAATGTAGTAACGGTTGCCGAATGACCATAAAAGACATGTTTGAACAAATAAAGTCGATCATCATGATGTGTTATCGTAAAGCTCTATTGCATAGATCGAATTAATTGACAACATGATAAATAAAAGAAGGTAAACCATAAATATCGTTATAGATACCTATTACACGTGAAAGCATAACCGTGTTCGGCAAGCTTGCCGAATCGGGATCCATGAAGAAGGAACTCATACGTAAAAACCTATCAGATTAAACTGATCTCTAGTCCACCGGATGACTAGCTCTAGAAGTAACCCAAAGATCTATATCCACCGGATGATACAGTCCTGTCAAGATCTAAACGTATACGAACCCACAACATGTGACAACTTAGATTGATCTATCTCGGCCATGATAAACAGATAGATCTAGTAGCACAGATGAGATAAACAATGAAAGCACTAAAAGCAACTAGATCTATGATAAGATAAAGCCGAGACGCTTCAATCTAAATTGGGCAAAAAGTGTGTGTAAACATAATTAAATAATAAATAAAAGCATTGCAACACGTGGTAACTTAATGAATTCATTAGATCTTGCCAAAATCTAATGAAGTCGATAACTAGCTCTTAGCCGGACCTTAGCCCACCCGGATGGCTCATGATCGACAAAAGAACCCTCTTGCCCCCGATAGCTTAAATCCGCTCGACGATACTAAGCGTGAACAAGACTTCTTGCAATAATCTAAATCCGCGACGATACTAGACATGGTGCAAGGTTGCGGTACTTTCACGGAGGTCGACGGGTCGATGAATCCTCTCGCAGATAGATCGGCGACACGACCGGACTCGAAGGGTGGCCGGAGCCAAGGCACGGGCCGGGTTTGTTGTATTTGATTTGGTAGATGTCCGATTACAATGGCCGGAGGCTTATATTTATACCTCGGGCTGCTGCTGACCGTGTACGTACAAGTCTTGACTCAAAAGAAATATCTAAAAGGAAATAATAAAATACTTGGACTCTACTTCTCCTCATACGTAGCCTTAGCGCTGAAGTTTCCTTGGCCGATGCATGTTGACGTGATCGTATAGGACTCCTTGGTGTATCACCGTGTGCACACATATTTGTTTCCTGGTATCCTTAAAGGCCCAACAAATCACGATACCTGTACCGGCCATATATACACATATACACAGTATACGTATATCTTCTTTTTGTTGCATATCTTGACGTCCGTCATCTTGCTAACGAGATCTCCTTGGTTGCTTCACATAATATCTCTAGTAGCAAGCCGACTGCAACATGTAGCACGACGTCACCTATCTCAATCAAGTATTCCGTATAAATTCCCTCTGATAAGAAGCTTCCCGAATACCTGACTGCTTGCCGAATGGTGAACGTTAGCTTTACCGAATGCTTGACATTGGCTTTGCCAATGCACTCTCCTTCAATTCAGCAATCTCTGTTTGTTACGATTTTGGGCGAATCTCCATTGACCAAAATTTGATGTTAACATTTCGAGGCTTCAAAAGTTTGAAAAATGAAAAGTTGACTCTAATACCCATTGTAGATTTTGAAGAGTTCTACAAAACTCGTATTCATGACTTTTCAAATCGAGACCGTCTAGTGCTTCGAAAACCCGTTCGGAGCCGTAAAAATTTCAAATTTCAAATTTCAAATCTCGATGAGTTATGAATTTTTGGTATTCATGACTTTTCAATTCAAGACCATCTAGAGGTTCGAAAACTCGTCCAAAGCCATAAAAAGTTCAAAATTCAAAATTCGAGGCGTCAAAACTTGAAATATGAAAAGTTGACTCTAATACCAAATGTAGATCTTGAAGAGTTCTACAAAACTCGTATTCATGACTTTTCAAATTGAGACCGTCTAGTGCATCGAAAACCCGTTCGGAGCCGTAAAAATTTCAAATTTCAAATTTCGAGGCGTTAAAAGTTAAAAAAAAAAAATGAAAAGTTGACTCTAATTCCTAATGTAGATCTTGAAGAGTTCTACAAAACTCGTATTCATGACTTTTCAAATCGAGACCGTCTAGTGCTTCGAAAACCCGTTCCGAGCCGTAAAAATTTCAAATTTCAAATTTTGAGTCTTCAAAAGTTTGAAAAATTAAAAAGTTGACTCTAATACACAATGTAGATCTTGAAGAGTTCTACAAAACTCGTATTCATGACTTTTCGATTCGAGACCGTCTAGTGCTTCAAAAACCCGTTCGGAGCCATAAAAATTTCAAATTTCAAATTTCGAGGCTTGAAAAGTTTGAAAAATGAAAAGTTGACTCTAATACCCAATGTAGATCTTGAAGAGTTCTACAAAACTCGTATTCATGACTTTTCCAATCGAGACCGTCTAGTGCTTGAAAACCCGTTCGGAGTCGTAAAAATTTCAAATTTCAAATTTCGAGGCTTGAAAAGTTTGAAAAATGAAAAGTTGACTCTAATACCCATTTTAGATCTTGAAGAGTTCTACAAAACTCGTATTCATGACTTTTCGATTTGAAACCATTTATACATGCAAATTTCAATTCAAAGTAGTAAAATTATGAATTTCAAATTTTCAATTTTTTCAAATAAAGTCACATGATTTGGATGACCAAACTATTTTGATAGATCATGATTTTAGAAAATTTTAGAAAAAAAAGAATCATTCAATTTGAAGTTAATATTAGAAAGAAAGACTATTTACAAGTTTTATTCCGAGATTAAAAAGAGAAATCACACTTATTCATCACGGATGTGATGATGGGACGAAGTTGTGGTGAAGAGGAGTGATTTTTCTTTTTAATCTCGAAATAAACATTGTAATCGTTTTTTCTTCCTCGTTATAGCTCCAAATCTGATGATTCTTTTTCTACAATTTTCTAAAATTGAATCTATCAAGCTAACTTATTTGTTTTGGTCATCTGTTCTTCTCGATAAAGTATGAACATTTCAAACTGTCACAAAAAAACCAAGGTTCTCACGAGAGAGTTTATGAAACTCTATGAGTGAGTTGTCCATTTTGAACTACACTTTTCGAACGCTTCCTCGAACGCATAAAAATGACCTGAATACCGATTGTAGGTCTCGATGAGTTATGAACTTTTGGTATTCATGACTTTTCGGCGAGAGGCCGTCTAGGGCTTCGAAAACCCGTTCCGCCGAAAAAATTCAAAATTCAAAATTCGAGGCATCAAATGTTCGAAAAGCGAAAAAGTTGACTCTAATACCAAATGTAGATCCTGAAGAGCTCTACAAAACCCGTATTCATGACTTTTCGATTTGAAAGCATCTAGGGCTTCGAAAACCGGCTCGAAGGCGCTATTTTTAAAAAGACCAAGGTTTGACTTGGTCAAAGCATGGTCAAACGGAGCACTAAACGACGTCCGCTGAAAAACTTTTGAACACAAGGCAGTTATAACTCTTCAAGATCTACACTTTTTATATGGGTTATTTTTCCGTTCGAGAAAGTGTCAGTAAACACTACTCACAAAACCAAGGTTCTCACAGAGAGTTTATGAAACTCTATGAGTGAGTTATCCATTTTGAACTACACTTTTCGAACGCTTCCTCGAACGCAAAAATGACCTGAATATCGATTGTAGGTCTCGACGAGTTATGAACTTTTGGTTTTCGTGACATTTCGAGCAGAGGCCGTCTAGGGCTTCGAAAACCCGTTCCGGCCCGAAAAAATTCAAAATTCAAATTTCGAGGCATCAAATGTTCGAAAAATGAAAAGTTCACTCTAATACCAAATGTTGATCCTGAAGAGCTCTACAAAACCTGTATTCATGACTTTTCGATTTGAAAGCGTCTAGGGCTTCGAAAACCGGCTCGAAGGCGCCATTTTAAAAAGGACCAAGGTTTGACCTGGTCAAACCATGGTCAAACGGAGCACTAAACGACGTCCGCTGAAAAACTTTTGAACACAAGGCAGTTATAACTCATCAAGATCTACACTTTTTATATGGGTCATTTTTCCGTTCGAGAAAGTATCAGTAAACACTACTCACAAAACCAAGGTTCTCACAGAGAGTTTATGAAACTTTATGAGTGAGTTGTCCATTTTGAACTACACTTTTTGAACGCTTCCTCGAACGCAAAAATGACCTGAATACCGATTGTAGGTCTCGACGAGTTATGAACTTTTGGTATTCGTGACTTTTCGAGCAAAGGCCGTCTAGGGCTTCGAAAACCCGTTCCGGGCCGTAAAAAATTCAAAATTCAAATTTTGAGGCATCAAATGTTCAAAAAATGAAAAGTTGACTCTAATACCAAATGTAGATCCTGAAGAGATCTACAAAACTCGTATTCATGACTTTTCGAATTGAGACCGTCTAGGGCTTCAAAAACTGGCTTGAAGGTGCCATTTTTAAAAGAAACAAGGTTTGACTTGGTAAAACTATGGTCAAACGGAGCACTAAACGACGTCCGCTGAAAAACTTTTGAACACAAGGCTGTTATAACTCACAAAACCAGGGATGTCACAAACAGGTAATTTTTGCATTTGAGAAAGTGTTAGGAAACACTAGTCGCAAAACCATATATCTCACAAAAGCATCAATGTCACAAACAATTTGATAGTCTGTTGATATTTCTTAACGACATTACTAGAAATAGATAATAACCCATTTCTGGTAACGACACCGAGAGATGCCTGAGGGCGTTTCATAGTGCAACCACTAAGAATAAATAATATTCTTAGAGATCACGTTAAGAGATATCGATGATAGATGGATTCATGTGTTTACTTTAGTCAATCCATAGCGCTTCGGATCTATCATTGTAGCATTTCACCCGGTGGTATTCGGGTATCGTGATTTATATTTTCCCAAGGGAAGGCAGACTTGTGTGGTTAGCTAGCATAATGATGATAATGACCCACAATGTATTTATGAATAACCATTAGTCAATTGCAGGGGTAAGAAGAATAATATTCAGGATAGTGACAAACACACATAAGCTACTACATCACTAGGGAGAGAAAAGGATAAAAAGAGAATCTACAATGAGAAGGTGGTTCTAAATATTGCACATGGGTGAACTCTAGTTTTACATATGAGGAGGCTAAATCATGATAGGATTACGATCATATGATGAGGAGATGCCCGCAGGCTAGTCACGCTAGCCGACGGACACTTCTTTAACTCCAACTCAACATCCGAACGTGGAGGAATACGATGGGCGAAACAGGGGCTGTCACCACCGCCTCCTACCTCACTACCGTGGGATGCCGAGCATCTCTAATGATTACTATAAACCTGGACACCACGCCCACGTGTATAGAAAATTACCTAAATCCCCTCGGGACTCCGACCCTACGGATCGACAAGCAAGGATAAAGGTAAACCCGAAGGTACACCAAACCATCATAATCTACATAAACCGACCACTCTCTAGCGAGTTGACATATGACGGTTAATTCTATAATTAGCCAAGTCCTATCTATTAATATGTCAACTAGATCATAGTTCACACATTAATAAGATAACATGAGGGTAACTATACTCTAGTTGAACGCATTGCAATATGAATATAAAGACTTGAATATTGAAAGGAACTCCATAATAATAATAATATTACCAAAAGATCCTTCCAAGGAGACAAGCCCTCCTTGAAGCTCAACCTTGCTCCAAACTATAACTAGGACTAAAGAAAGTGAGTGAAGTGCTCAAGGGTGTGTGTGTTGTGTTGGAAGGGGGGTGTGGCCTCTTATTTATAGTGATGTGAAAGTGATTCTTGGTGGGAGTTTTGGCGCCAAATCCCCAAAAAAAAACACCGCCATGCACCGCCTCGGCTCCTCCCGGGCCGGACACGGAGACAAGGCGCGGCGGGATCGGGCACGGGCCTGCGGCGTCCGCCGCACCCACGGGCGGTCGGCCCAGTTTGGCCCGCCCCACGCCCATCCTTCACGTGTGGGCTGGTGGCCCGGTGTAGGTCGCCTTTAGGAGGTGTTTCGGTCCGTTTTGCTTCGGTTCTAGCCTGTCCACGTTCCCCTTGGTCAAAGCGTATTTTTCGAGTTTGCACTTTACTCTTTATTTGGCGTACTCTCACCTGTTTCCGTGTTTGTTCCTGCAAAACAAATATTCTCGAATACAAGTAGAACTAGGTGAGTAGCAAATGTTTATTTGGCGTAAGTGTGTTCTATTTCTCTTAATTAGAGCTAAGTTGGTGGTATAAGATGTATGATAGTGACCGCCAAAAAACTCCCCCAAGCTTAACCTTTGCTCGTCCCGAGCAAATAGCTAAGTGTTTTGGTTGATGATCAGGAGTTGCTTCGATGCCGATATAAATCAAAGTGTACCAGGTTTATATCAAAGTGTTCACTTATTGTTTAAATAAGTTGGCATTTTCATCTATCCTTATTACTTGAATCACATGGGTCTTATAACATTTTTCCACATTCTTGGGTGATTGCAAGATAGAACGGTTTTGTAGAGCTACTACTTCTTCTGTTCTTTTGAGTAACTATTCATCCGGGATTTTATTTAGCATATGTATTTTTTTTATACTTGAGAGAGTGTGATGTTCTCTCTTTCTTTCTTTTTGGAGAGGTGGGTTCTTCTCACCCTAGACTTGTGTCTTTTATTTCCTCTCTTTTTTTAGAGATGTGGGCTCTACTCGCCCTCAGACACTTGTCCATTTTTTCATCTCTTTTCTTTTTCTTTTTTTTTTAAATTCAGGTTCCCGGATGTCAAGTTCTCTAAGAACAAAGTTATAGTAGAGTCTCTTTGTACCATATCATATCCGGCAATAACTTAGAAAAGGATCATGTTCTTGCAACCTATGTTTATCAAGTTTTTAGGACAAGACAATATTAGCCAACAAACTTAAACATCAAGGAATTCTAAGTTATAAACTAGGTGCAAGCTGATTCATAAACAGAGCAACTATTCATCATTTCATCTTAAGAGAAACTTACACCATCTTATGTCAAATAGAGGAGTGGATTTTTTTTTGAAAGGAAAGGGATTGGAAATGACTTGGGAAATTAAAGGCTTACCTGGTGGGGGTCCTCCCCCAAGCTAGCTCAAAGCCTATGGGTCGGGGATTATACCCCATGTGGAGCCAAAAGGCTCTCTCTGTCTTGGCGGCGCTGCTCCTCTCGTGCACGGATGTCGGTGAACTCTGCCGGTACTCCGGTGGGCGATCTGCGATCCGTACATAGGAGTGGAGTGTATCATGAATATTTTTATTACTCACCTCTAGACCGTGGATGCGTGTGCTGAGGTCCTGGATCGTCTGAGGCTCCTCCGTGTGTCGGCGTTGTGGTGATGGAGGCAGTCCCTCGGACTCAGAAGAGATCTCGTAGGAGCCTGGTCCATCTTGAGCCGCTTGCACGATCACGGGTGCGGGGTGTAACCCGATTGGTAGCCCTGGTATGTACCCGGATTTGGCATAGCCGAAAAGAAACCATGTAATCTGGTCTGGCGTGAACCCGGTGGTGGAGTCAAAAGGTGCGGGTGCACAAAAGTCCGGTGGTGGTGCGGTGATTGTGAAGTTCTGCCCCATCTCTTGCTACTCTCTGGTTGACTGCGAGACCACAGAAGCTTACAGCGCTTCGTCGGAAAGGATCCGAGCGAAGGTAAGTGAATGGGACTTATACAATGAGTATTCCGGGTTAGGAAGCGGAATCTCCGTTGTATAGCCCGGGAAAATAATAAATGACTTTCTCGCGGTCATCTGCATCAAGCTTAATATGATGCCCTTGAACCAAGGATTGGATCGTGATCTCGGGGCGCGGGTCAAGAATGTAAAGAACATTCTGTCCTTCCAGCGCACCAACACCATGAGCAATCCGTGTCACAAGGGAGGTGCAATAAACAGTGGTGGTAAGCTTGATGGTTTCTAGCATCCAATTAATCATTTCTTTCATAGGAGCAATTTTAATTCGTTTTAGCATTGCAAAGAGACATTTTAATTCAGCATTATGAATGCGACGGGGATCATGTCTAGGAAAAATAGTGCTAGACATCCATTTGTGCATAAACCTTAATGATGGATGTTGTATGTTTGCATTAACAGCCTCAAATCTAGCACTAGAGCAATCAATATCAGATATGTGCATGAAGAAAGCATCACGATTATACCCGCGAAGGGCTACATCAAAATCAATCAAGCACTTTGCTTTATCAAACCCCAAAATCCTAGAAATTTGTTTCCATTTGCGATAGTAGGGGGTATGAAAAAGTCGAAAAGAAATACCCTCATCATGAACTTTCAAAGTGCACAGAAATTGGATAGTGAGCATTTTAGAGCCTAGTTCATCAAGTGGATCTACCTTTGCCCATCCTACGGCTCTCCACATGCTAGGAAATTCGGAATCCATACCTAGTTTCTCGAGAGCTTCCTGGGAGAAGCGTGGTGCGTGAGCGAAGGGTCGATCTTTGAGCATGTGGTATGCTTGTATCTCTCGTGCATCTTGGAGGTCGAGGTATGGAGCGTCAGCTGGGTCGATCGTCAAGTGTGGGTGGACTTGAGGAGGAGTGTCGTCTTCGTGCATCGGGCTTCCTTCGGCTTCGGTGTGGCGAGAGCTTGAGCCTTGGGAGAGCCGGGAGCTCCTTCTCAACGTCTTGCTGAATGCTCCGGCGATCTTGCTTCCTATCCTGCTCATGTTGACAAGAACAAAACAAGAACAAGAACTAGAACAAGGGTGATGTTAGCTTGAAAAATTCTTACTAGCTCTTGATCTTTGACACGTTGGGGCTGTTGAGTGCAAGAGGTTTCTTGCACAAGCTCTTGGAGATGAGATAGAATGGAGAGGTGTAGTGGGAGAGTGAAAATGTGAGAATGAGAGGGGTGGTGAGCTCTCCCGGGCACCTCAGTATTTATAGAGCAAAACACCGGCGACACGGGACCGAGAACAACGGCTACTTCGGCCACGAGGTGGGGGACAGCGGGCGGCGTTCGAGAGGCGGTCGCCGCGTGGGTGCGGCGGCGGCGTCGGGTGGCCCCCCGCTGCCCAACTTTGGCGGGGTGGCAAAGAACGGTCATGTGTTGCCCCCGACCGTTGGTGCTTCTGGTCGGTTTCGACCGTTGGCCCCAATTTTCGAAATTTTCCCAAATTTATTTTAATCTTTTATGAAATGAAAAATTATTTTGGAATATGTTTTGTATACTTTTATTTATGGCAGAGTAAATGGGGTGCTAAAAAAAAAGTTTATGAGTTGGAAAATTTTATTTATAGGTTATGTTTATTTCTTTTATTCGATACTATATAGTGTTGGAAAAGAAAATTAAAGATTTATCTATATATATAATTTATATATATATATATATATTTTAAAGTGAGTAAATAAATTCTATAAAGAAATAAATAAATACTTAATTTATTCTTGACTTACCTTCGGTGCTCCTTGTCTTGAAGAAAGTGGGGTTGATTTGAATATCTTTCGCTTTCACTCCCAAAATTTCTTCTAGTGTGAGCTCGTTGTTTTCCTTGGTGGGTGTATGTTTTACCCGCCGGACCTTCGTGGTGGTCTTTGGTGGTGAAGGTGTTGGAGTTGGTTGTTCCTTCCTTCTCCACACTTGTTTAGTAGGAGTGGTTTTTCTTTTTCCTTCGAGACCGCTTACGTTGGGAGCATCATCTTGCTTGGGGCCGCCTTTTTCTTTGGCTCAGGCTTTTGTCTTCTCAAGGTTCTAGCTAGTTGAGGGAGGTTCATGAACTGTTTGGGATCTATTACTATTTCCTTCAACTCTTGGGTGGTTGATCCGTACTTGATACGAATCATAGAACATTGCTCTTTAGCTCTCTTGGGCTTGATTTGGGTCTCCTTTACCGATTGGGTTAATGGTTTTGAAACCGTTAAAATGACACTGCATCTTGTTTCATCGGGAGTTGGAACTTGATCCTTCCTGTTCCCACAGATATGGTGGCATTTCTTTTGTGTTTAGGAATGGTCTTCCCAAGAGTAGTGACATGTTTTCATTTTCCCCATATCCGGGCGACAAAATCGTGGGGATGTAATCGTTCTTCACCCGTACTAGAAGATCTTACGCTATTCCCTCTCTTTGTCTTGATGGATTGGTGCGCCATTTGGAGTTGCATTTTGATGGGGGTGAGTGGCGAACATCTTAGTGCATCACTTGTCTTTTTGGACATGATGTTGATGCTTGCCCCCAAATCGCAGAAGAGGCTTTCTTGAAGACGTGCGGACCAATTGCACAAGTGATTGTTGGGTGCCCGGGATCCGCCTTCTTTGCGACAAATGGTGACTCTACAAAAACATCCGGGCAAATCGACTTCGAGGGTTACCAATCCTCGTTGTCACCTTGTTAATTGTTTCGTGAAGGTTTCGGCTACACGCCAAACCTTCTTTTGATTTAGGCGAAATAGCGAGATGACATTTGAGAAATTTGAGTTTCAATCATTTTATTAAAGCTAGATTGATTACGAGCAATTTGTGGATAAATTTTCAAGTTTTGAACTAATGGATTCTAACATTTTATCATTATAAGATATTTTCTTGTTCGAGATTCATTAATCTTAGCTTGACCAAAAACTAAATCTTTCAAAGAAGGTTGGTTTGAATTATAATTGGAATTGTAATTGTAATTAAAACCATTACCTCCTTGTGGGACGTCCTTGATTGTTCCACCTATTGTTATTGTTATTGTTATTGTTATTGTTATTACCATTGTTGTTACTTGGATGGAACCCATTGTTGATGAAGGCAAGCTCTTCACGTGTTTCGTGGGCGCTTGTTGCCCGAATATCCAAGCTCTCCCACGGACTTCACAAGTCATCAATGCTTCGGAGGTGGTAGAGTGTTGTTCATGACTTCCTTCTCGGTAGCTTGATCTCCCAATCTTTTGAGTAACAGGTCCATCTTTGCAACTAGCATGTCCGTCTCCTTGACGTTGTGCATGCCTCTTTTCGTTGGGGCTCTGTCTTCTCCCCATGCTTGGTTCTCGATCATCTTTTCGTTGAGCGCTTTAGCTTTTTTTCAACAGTGAGGGACAAAAATGCCCCTCCGGCGGTGGCATCAAGATGGCCCTTACACATAGGTGTAAGACCATTGTAGAAGTTCTGAAGTACGAGCCATGTTTCCATGCCGTGATGTGGGCGGGGCAAGGATGTATTCTTGCAGCCTCTCCCACGCTTCGGGAATTGGTTCATTTGGATTCTCTTGGAAATTAGAAATTCTTGCCGCGGGGCATTGGTTTTGCCCATTGGGAAGAAACGTGCGAGGAACGCGATGGAGCATTTGCTCAGTCTTGACTTGAGCTTTGTCTTTGTAGAACCATCGCTTCGCCTTCCCCACTAGGGAGAAAGGAAACAGCGGAGCTTGACGGCATCGAGGCTCCACGCCCTTGATGACAAAATGGTGTCACACTGACTCTAAGAAATTTTGAAGGTGTGTGTTGGCATCCTCGCTTGGCAATCCCACAGAATGGATTTGCACGTACCATCGTGATGAGGTTAGTGCGGATCTCAAAATTCTTGTCTCCAACGTTGAGTGCTGGCCCAGTGGGGACATTGCCCATCGCTGGGGTTGAGTAGTCACGGAGTGTCTTGACAGCAAGGAACGCTTGGGCGAACGCACTTGTTAGAAACAAATTACTCTCACCCAGTAATTTGTCAGAATCGACTCACTCAATTCCTTCCTTTGTTGTCTAAATCTTGAATCACTCAAGAACACTTATGCATACACTTTACAACTCATTGACAACTACATAACCTAGCCAATTTGACTTTGATCTCTTTAAGGATAACCAAAATATTACCTAGAAGAGATCAAAGTCAAATTGGCTAGGTTATGTAGTTGTCAATGAGTTGTAAAGTGTATGCATAAGTGTTCTTGAGTGATTCAAGATTTAGACAACAAAGGAAGGAATTGAGTGAGTCGATTCTGACAAATTACTGGGTGAGAGTAATTTGTTTCTAACAAGTGGTGGCAGCAGCTCGCCACGTACGGTTGTGGTGGAGTCCTTTTGGTAGCATCACACCACCTCCCGATGCGACTTCACACTGCCCGCCACACACATACCGACGAGCTCCAACAAAGCGCCGTCGTGTGTGTGGCGTAGGCGGTGTGAAGTCACATCGAGGTGGTGTGATGCTACCAAAAGGCCTTTTGACTCGTCACCGCCTTCACAGAGCAGCAGCACCTACTCCGAGAACGGCGGCGCAAGTCAGGCCTTTTGGTAACATCACACCACCTCGATGCGACTTCACACCGCCGCCACACACAAAGACGGCGCCGTTGGAGCTCGTCACCGTGTGTGGCGTAGGCGGTGTGAAGTCGCATCGGAGGTGGTGTGATGCTACCAAAATATACTTCATTAGGCATCTGCTATTTTTTCAGACTATACTAAGGGTTCAACATTACCCATACTTCATTGGGCATCTGCTACTGTTTCTTTTTCTTTTCTGACTATAAGAGTAGCCTGTGACTTGTTTGTATTTGTTTCTGTGGTAGCAGTTTTACAGGAGCATCAGTTACAGTTCAACAGGAGTAGCAAGTTTATTCAAAGTAAGTTCAGAAGATAGTCACCTATCGAGTGCATGTAGAGATATATTATTGTTTTCAATGCTACTGACAAGCTCGTAAGTGGATTATTATAGGACTTGATATAATATTGTTAGAAAGTATGGAATCCTACATATAAGAGTGTCATTAATTCTGAAAGCAACCACTGCCTATATGAATTTCACACACATGAATCCCAAGGTCTAAATCCATTGTTATATATTAACGCTACAGCTCTTCGTACTTAACTAAGGCATACCTTGTTCTGTATAGTGTTTATTTCTAGACCAATTATTTTTGCATCCTGTTAGTGATTTGCTATCAGCGCACATCTTGATTGGAATTTGCAGAACCTGTTGTATGGCTGCTCACTAACAGGATGTGCCCTGCTCACTAACCGAACCTGTCGTGTATGTGAACCTGCAGGGGAGGACTTGTGTGGCTGTGATTTCTGAATGAGTTGTGATTTCCCCAGGCTGCCAAGTGAGGTGCTATTTCTCTGCACTATAGAATTTAGGTTCCTATCGCTGAAATCAAATTGCTCATATTCCTGAATGTGTGCCAATTTCTTGTAAATATGGAGTTATTTAGCCACTAGATAGCTTGATAAATTAGTAAAAATGAATAAATTTTGTCATGTGATTTACTTCATTGCAAGTATCTGTAGCGTTCTCTTGTGCCTGCTGCCATGTATGTTCATTTATCTTGCCTTGTTTCATTTAGTTTTCTCCTGTGCATACAATAGTGAGTAAACATTCAGTGGTACCATAGTATGCACAATAGTGAGTAAACATTCAGTGGTACCATAGTAACCAGTTGTATCATCATTTATTTTTATTTTTCCTTGCTTTGGTGTAATTAGCTTGGCATTCTATACTTGCTACCAGTTTTAGTTTGGGTTGCATAACACTCGATAAACAAGTTTAAACTATCATTCACAGTATGCATGTACCATGTAGTGTTGTCTTATCATTCCACTTGAAATGATATATCTTGCAATATACTCTTTCTAATCTCCCTCACATTGTAATACTTTTAGGGAATTCCCAATATAAAACCGGACAGTGATTTGTAGAAAAGAGTTGAGGTAAAATCCTTCAAAGATTTTTTTAGTATAACATATGATCCATGAACAGATATCTGATGATTAGCCATATTTAAGTTTATTGTCAATTTTTCGTGTTTGTTATTTAGTTGAAAGTTGTAGCCTGTTCCTTAAATCCATCTGAGATTGTGCGTGTGCTTGGTAGGTTCTATTTAAGATAATTGCCAACTACTTATTTTCTTTTGTGTTTTTATTCAGCTGAAAGTTTCAGCAAGCAAGGAGGGAAGTGAGGGATATGGAAGCTACATATTCTTGCAAGGTGTATGAGCTTCTATATTTGTGGTGAGAAACATGAGAGATATTGTATTCTTGGACCTACAGACTTAGTCTTGTTAGAAACTACAGACATGAGCTTATTGGCATATGTAAACCACATACTTAGGTGCACCTCTGAACCTCTTTAGTTCAGGTATTTGAACTACTTCTTCAAAAATTTGGACACGTAGTACAAATACTTGAACTAAAGAGGTTTGGAGGTGCACCTAATTGTCACCAATTTGCACCCCTATTTGTGGAGGCATACTATGAACGTGATCAAAATCATCGAGGGGATTGAGATTGTAATATTTAAGTTTAGAGATATCCTTAAGACTGTCTCCAATGATACTGACTCAAATACGTGACACATTGGATGGAATGCCTTGCGCTGTAGCAAAAAATCAGATACCTATTTTTAGCATACTCCAACAGACAATGCAAAAGATGATGCAGGCGTGCGCCATGCCGCATGCGCGATCGGGGAGGACGCTGGCCAAAGCAGATTGTGTGATCCATTCGCCGGTGCATGCGACTTATATTTGCGCTGCGCCTTGCCTCCTACGCAAAATGGGTCCTTTGCATGCCTACCCTGTTGGAGGCTGTTTTTGTGCGCTAAAGCACCGTGGAGCATGCATGTTGGGTTTATGCATAGGCTTTTGGAGATAGTCAAGCTATTACAATCGGGTCCTTTGATCTTTCCAAGTTCATTGTTAATTAATGCAATTTACATTTACATGTGCAGCTCCAGATCAATGACAAACGTTTTGAGGATGCAGAAGTAGATGAGGAGAGTCACAGAAACGGGGAACTAGGGGCCATGTAGTAATTGATTCATAGTACATGGGGTCATTGATGCAGCATACTTCTCTGTAGAGACTTCACTTTTCTTGTGTGGTTAGATCTTGTGGACCAACTTGAAAACATGCATCAATGACAACATATTTGATAAAGGTTTTCACGATAAGGGGAAAAAATGTAGCCTGCTGGAGGGTCGTTGATACTCCTTTGTTTTATGCGTTGCTATGTACCATACGTGCATGATGACCATCTGTGGGACAATTTTAGAAGTGTTATTGGTAGGGGGTTGTTGACACCTCTTAAGCTATATATTTATAACTCAACTAAATATGAAATAAGGGTATAAAATGAATATATACATAGATTAGGGGCTTTACTAACATAGTTCCACAAGTTTTGGTGATTTATATCTTTTCAGGGACTCAACAGGTAAATGCCGGTAAAAACCTAGAGATTTCACCCCATATGATAAGGAGATTAATCGGTGATTAATTTTAATCCAAAATACGAATCAAAACATTCTAGAAGACACCGAAGACACCGGGAGGAACCGGACACCGGTGTGCAATAGGATCTGGCGATCGCCGGGAAGATCCCATGGCGGCCGCCCGGTGGGACCCACTGTCGGCCTCATCTTCTTAGGTCGGTTTCTAACCGACATTGAGGTTGTATCTACACCATTCTTTGAAGGTCGGTTTGATCCAAGGGTCCATATTCATCGACCATGGCTATATAAGGATGACCCTACCTCTTGACCGAGGATGAATATCATTATTCATCAAACTCAACCTCGATCGACAAACAAAAACCCTACCTCTCCAATTAGAAGAAGAGCTTAGATCAAGTTGAGTGAGATAGTTAGAAAGTTGAGAGATTAGATCTTTAGTACCCCACGAGAGTGACTAAATCTAGTCTTGAGAAATAAAGAGTGAGTAGAGGAGAAGGGAAGTACGGATCGTCGGTGACTCCTCAACGCTTGTACCTCACGGGATCAAAGGCCTTGTGGCACCTGATCTTGAGACTTCTTTTGTGGATCAACCTTATATTTGAGTAAGTTCCTTGCTTATATTTTCTTTCGGTTTCACGACTCTTTTATTAGAGTACTTGATTCTTGTCGCTCTTGAGTTGAAGTTGTTACCCCTAGTGCAAGCGCGGTGTTTGGACTAGATAGCTCGTAAATACACCCTACCTTCCGGAGTGTGGTAGTTTGTGGTAGTGACAGTACCATTGATTCCTTTGGAGTCCACCTCCCGTTGGATAGGCCAAGTAGGACCCTGTTACTAGAGGATTGCACGTTTCGACCCTGCTTTCCTTTGAGTACGTCCCCATTAAGAAATATCTTTAAGCCTTACAAGGATATAAACTAGACAACCATAGACATCTTCTCATCCTTTATAATCTCCAGACATTTCTACAGTCTCAGGGATTTAGTTTAGCCTCACTATTCTCACACCTTTCTCCCTATGGATTCAATATTTAAAACCCTCTCCGGGTGAAGTGCTTACGGTATCCGTTCGCTTGCGGATTATTTATAAATATTTACGTAGGATAACTTTTACCAATGAGGGTGCAAATTGATATTCATTCTAGGCCTTGTTTAGTTGATAATTGATAAGAATCAACTCGTGGAAGGGTATGTGGTGGAGGATTGGATAAAAACTAAAATCACTCGGAGATCACTCAACAAGATCAACTAGCATTGGAGATTACTCGGATGGGTTTCTCAAAGAAGAGCCATGCTTATTTCTCGTATCATATCAATATCAACTCCTCTCAAATGTTAGATTACATGGTTCATTTTCACTTTGTTCAACCTTTAAGGTACTAAACCGTGTTTCAAAAATTTAAAGTTGTTGAAATATATGTATTGATTTTGAGCTCTTTTACGGTGGTTGGAGGTACTTTCTAGTTCTTTGAAACTTGGTATCTTCAACACGGCAAGTAGGGTCTACGCCCGCACGTGGCTCTAGGGGAGAATTAGGCGGATCGGGACTCGAGTGTAAAGAGACTCAATAATAAATGACTACAATTGGTATTCACCAACCATCCCAAATGGGAGGGTGACCCCTATTTATAGTTTTACAATTGCCTAGGAATATAAGATTACTGATTTGCCCTCCAATATTCCTAGCATATAACCTCCTTTAGCCAACGAGGCGGGGGCCTTCGCGTACTTCTACTCTTCACCGCCTTCTCCGTGTGGGCCTTCGCTAGGTTAGCTCGAGCCCGGCCGCCGGGGTCTCCACCCGGGCGTCCTTCGTGGAGTCGAGGAGGAGTTCGAGTAGCATGCCCCCTCCGCCATTCGAGGTGCCGACCGGATCCCCTTGCGGAGGTGACGATCTCCGCGCGTCCCGACCACGGTAGGAGGGTCCTTCGCTTATCCCGAGGCGAAGGTCTTCCTCGTCGGACCATTTTCTGAAAGGTAGACAAGTAAAATGAGAACATACATGAATTGTCGGCCGAAGGTCTCCGTGCATCCCGATTGTTCGGGACACCTCCGCTGCCGGTGGGGCCATGCCCCAACGGCTCCCCCTTGAGGGCTTAACGGCCAAGGCGGAGACGTGCCTTTGTTCTCAACCTTCTACAGCGCGGGTGGAGGTGTTGAGGGTGCCTTCCCCGGGGCGTGTCACCTTGGGCCTTCGCTAGTAGAATTTGAAGCGTCGTGGCTCCAACAGACAAAAAGGCGCGCCTTTTGAGGACAAAGTGGCCGTTTTCTGCCCGTTGGTCGCGTTTATTGATTTTTCGGATGCGAAGGGTCGCTTGGGCGACTATATAAAGGACCCCCCTCCCCGAGGAGAGGGTACCCCAGCCATCGCTTTCACAACCTCACGCTTTTGCTCACCTTCGCGCTCTTGCGTTCGCTCTCGAGTTGCCCTTTTGCCTCTCTTCGCTTGCTTAGCAACTTTGCTTAGGTGCATGCGCGATTGCTTTGGGCCGTTTAGCGTAAGGGGCCGCTTCCCCCGTTTCGAGATCTACGGGCCGTACGCGGAGCTTCTCCCGGTTCGGTCAACCCAATTTGCAACTCTCTACGAGAATTGCATCTTTGGACTCCTTTCGTGCTCAAGATTTAGAAGATACCTTGTCAGACATCGAAGCTTCCTTTGGAGATCTAATGGCACGCGAAGACGTGGATATGACCTATGGGCTTGGTCCAACAAAGATGACTATGGCGATGTTGGACGACCTCCGCCAGAAGGGTCATATCTCCGCTAATTACGAGGTGGAGCTCCCTAAGAGGGTGGCGGTGCCCGGCTGCGGAGCCCCGGGAGGAGTGGGGCATCGTCTTCAAGGATTTCTTTGCGTGCGGCCTCCGCCTGCCTTACCTGCCCTTTCTACGGCAGGTTTTGGAGTCGTTCAACGTTGAGATCCACCGGTGACTCCCCACGCTTTCGGGCGGTGGCGGTTGTGTGCGCGTGTGAGTCGTATGGGGAAGCCGGATATCCATGTCTTCTCGCGAATTCTATGAGCTGCACAAACAACCGAAGGTCCGAAAGATGGTGGATGGTGGCGAGAAGAAGTTGCGAGACGGGTGCTGCACATTCACCAGCGTCGCCACCGGTGGCGGAGAGAAGGCGGAGCTTTCCTTCGCCCGTAAGAACAAATGGGATCCCGGGTGGATGGAGTATTGGTTCTATGCCCGGTCGAGCAAGACGCAGAGGACCGTCGACGGGGCGGGGAGATAGATCGTTTTGTCTTGGCGTCAACGCCGACTCCGGTTGACATCGTTCCCTGCCGGATATCGAGGGGACCGAGTTACGGAGAAGCGGACCACCGCCGCGAAGCTTTTCTAGCGACCTGCCGGTAGTCGGCCCGGCCGCGATCTTGTCGAAGAGAAGATGCGATTTGCGAAGTACTCTCCGCTATCCAAAGACAAAGCGGAGTTTTCAGCGGTGAAGGTCAACCTCCGGTGTTCGGGGAGGAGAAGATGGTGTCTGCCAGCGCCTCGGTGTGAGGCTTTCGAGAAGGTGTCGGCGCCGACGCTAGCCTTCGTGATGACGGTGGAGATGGAGGCCCAAGATATTTTGGGGCCGATTGGCGTGAAGGAGTTCCTCGCGCGGAGGTCTCAGGCGCGGGAACATGCCCCCGTCTTAACCGTATTTTTGAAGAAATGAAGATCACCTACGGCCCGCACAAGGTGCGGGCCGCGTGATTGCGGAGGAATTCCCGAGGAGTGAAAACTTAGAAAACCCAAATCTCTATCACTATGCACTTTTCTTAGATAATGTCTTGGCAGCCTCTGTTGTTGTGAACTCGACCATCATGAATGCTAAGGCACTTTTCCCAACAAGTGAATCAGTCTAGGAGGACGTTGTGTTCTTTCTGCTTGGTGACTTGACGAGGATTTGAGGAAGAAGTTGATATAGCAATTATGAAATTACTTTGCAGTCAGCAGTCATTTATGATTTCTGATGCTCAGTTTTGATGTTGATTGCAGAAAAAATGCTTTGGTAATGTTACAAGGGCTGTCAATTCCATAGAGTGATAGAAGATTTCAACAGTCACGTGATTCCTAGATCTGGATTTCATCTCAGTCTGACATTTGAGCAGTGACAAGAGTTATTATTTTGTTAGATAGGCTGTACATGTGTTTACTAGACCGATAGCTGCATGATGGCCCAAATGAGCACAAACCGACTTAACGGATTTCGGATCTTGCGCCTGTTAAGTTTTTGGCGGACCCGATAGCCTCTCCGGGTTAATTGGGTTTGCGGGTTCATTTGCGAACCCGTTTGTGCTGCATGGGACAGATATAGAGCTAACAATAGATCTGACCCTTGATTTCAGATCCAAGGGCCTGAACGTTGCCTGAAATCCAACATTTTTTTTCAGGCACCTGAAATATAGCAACTTTTTAATTAATTTAAAGCCATAAATGTGAACATTCTATCAATAGAAACTTGATCAGACGTGAATGGCATTTCGTGGCACGCAACAACGTGTTGCCGTCTCGCAGAGGCAGGACGCTGCCCTAGGCGTGCATCCTTGTCCGTCTGTATGGCCCTAGCCCGGCAAGAAAGCTGCTCAAAGAATCAATCCCTCGTGCACGTACTTACCTGCTCCCAACGCTAGGAAATACTATAAATTGGTCTGAGATTAACGCGCCGCGATACGTGTACAGATGAAAATGCTAGTTAATCCGAATCGTTAACTTTGCCATTGTCCTATATCCGTTGATGCATGTGCTGAGCAGATGGGTTAAACCTAGGGACTTGGAGCCGTAAACAAATGTCGAGCCGCGCCGGCCGGGGCTTCTGTAACAATTTTACCAAGCATCCTGGCTGGTTCCGTTGAACCACTTGCTCCAGACAAATGATTTTGGACCGTTTGATCAAGCAACAGATGGCTTGGACGCAGATGGGTTTGAGCAGATGGGTTTGAGTTACAAAGAGAGTATTATATGCACACTCCAGCTAATTGGTCTGCACGTTCTGCTTGCGCCTTGGCCTTAGGACCAAAGTCTAGGCTGTAAATCTTTTACGATTTGGTCGGTGGCTAGTGGAGAACCTTCCCTTCCAACCGGCCAGAAATTGTTGTCCCTCACCACTAAACCGTTAGGCAGCGTCGGCTCTATAATTTCAAGGACCCTTGGGCAAGCAAGAAAATATAGGCTCTTAAACTAGTCTTATACTCTTATATATATAGAGTATGAATAAGATATTCTTTGCAATACACGTTTAAGCCATAAAACATAACAATGCTGTAATAAAAAAAATAAAAAATAGCAACCATTATAATTACCTCAAATAAGATGTAGTGATTTAGTTCCTTGATAAAAACCGTCAATGGGCATTTCTTGATGCAAAATCTTCAAAAACAGTATCAATATCAATGTCGTCTAAAATATCCCGGAGCCTGAGTATGATCATTGGCATTAGCTTTAGCATCTAAATTTTGCTCTTTATTGGCATCGATATATGAAAAAAGGTTATTTTATACCAAGTAGATAATTACATGTACTAATTGTTTATATGATCTTGGGCCTTGTTGACGGTCACTAACGACACATTTTTAACGTCAACATCCTACCATGAAGAGGGTGAAACCATACATTATCATACTCATATACATTTATAACTCACATATTTCCACTTGTAGTGTCCAAATTATTTGTGCAGATTTATATAAGAAACAAGTGGAAAATGTACCAAAAGGCGCCTCCCGGAAAGCGCATTCTCGAAGAACATCAAGCCCAAGGGAGAAATGGACCAAACACGCAGAACTGGGCCGAGCCAACGCCGCCCTACAACTTTTCAGGACCAACAACGCCACCCTGCCGAAGCCGGAGCCAGGCGGGCCCCAGCAGGGTGCGCGCGCACCACCTAGTGCGGCCGCACCCTGGCTGAGGCGGCTCGGGCCCAGCTTCGGGGAGGCGGTTCATTACCTTCCAAAACGGGCACTACCGACGTTGGATGGTCGGTTTCGCAGATTAGGAAGGGATTCCAAGGTCGGTTTTGCTCCTTCCATGTGGGGATGGCTATTTTCCAAAGAGCCCCCTCTCCTCTACCTATAAAAGGAGGCCATCTCCCACCATTGTAACACACACCATTTGGAGCCTCCTCACTTTCTACTCCTCTTCTCCTCTCCTCTCTACTCCTCCACTTCTCTAGTTCTTTTAGTCTTTAGTAGTAGTTGGAGCAAGGTTAAGCTTCATTGGAGAGCTTGTACTTGGGAGAAGGAATATTCGGTATGAATACATTTATGGTTTATCCTCAAGTCTTGATCTCATATGCTTGTGCAATAGAGCTAGAGTATTTACATGTTATATTCTTGACATGTTGTTCTCGACACGATCATGATAGAAGAACTAGACTATAGTTCCTATGTCATGGTTAGTCGTATAGAACTTAGGGCCTAACCATTCATGCCATGTATTTGAGTAGAGTAAGAGTTGTGCTGAGGTGGCGGTTCGTTGTGTCCTTCGGGGCTTGCTCGTGTCCTATTCCATCCATCCGTAGGGTGGGGGCCATGGGGGACATGGGTAGTGTCTTAGTATGGGGACGTGGTGTCCGGATGCCGTATCCTTCGAATATGAGTGCATGCCACGGTTGAGGGGGTAGGCGGCTTGGTCGTGACAAGCCTTGTCCGTCCCTTGAAATCCCCCACGTTCGTGTGTCTTTGTAGGAGTTCAGTAAATGCCTTCCTTCAAGGCGGATGCTCCGGGAGGTCTCCCCTGTCCATCTCACTCTCGGCCTAAAACTCTAGTCATCTATGTTTGCATGATTATTAACTTGTTCTTTTGCACAGCTACTTTAGAATGCCCGCTCCACTTAGGAATATTCTTTATTCTTTATTTTCCTTTTATCCTTGAGGTTGGCCCAAGTGTGTGTCACACTATCTTAAACTATCATGACTTACCCTCGTATTGAGTATTGGTCAATCGCATAGACATGTCGTCTTGTTCATGCCCTTGCTAGAGTCCTACACCAAGCCTTCCTTTGGGAAAATATAAATAACGATACCCGAATATCTCCGGGGTGAAATGCTACAACGGTATTTCCGTGCGCTTGCCGGACTTGTTCGTCAAATGCTACAGAATATCACCCGACATCCCGTGGCGATGGTAACCGGAATGTAACAATTCCGGTGAAGTCGTTGTGGGAGGTCAACCTGCGTGGTTCCCGGTGCTTTTGCCTTTTTTTGGCACTTGCGCTTAGGAAACGCAACAAGCATTTCTGGCGCTGTTGCCGGGAAGGCATTGGTTATAAAGATTCTAGAAAGACATGTTCATAATGATGTGCATGTGTAAGTAGCCATTACTCATGCAGGCTAATGTTTCATGTTTTCTCCCGTTGTGGATGAAGACAGATAGTGTTCGATTGGTTTGTCCCTCGTTGAACAACTACATCGCAGATCCGGAGGCACTCCTAAAGAAGAACCCAACTCATATCAAATCTTCTCCCGCTACTCCGCCGACAAACAAACCAATCACCCTTGCATCATCTAGTACTTCACTCATGGCCAAGGCGATCCGTGACCACTCCATCTTTTGCCAACGTGCCCGTTGGGCCCGGCCATCAACATGGGAACCGAGAACTTTGAGCTCGGCCCGGCCTAATCAAGATGGTGCAGGCAAACCAATTTTATGGTTTGCCAAGTGAGGATGCAAATGCGCATCCGCAACACTTCCTCGAGCTTCGGTGACACCGTTGTCATCCAAGGTGTCGCACTAGAAGCCATTAGAATCCGTTTGTTTCCCTTCTCCATCTCGGGGAAGGCGAAACAATGGTTCTACAAAGAGACGGAATTTGTCAACACGTGGGATAAATGTTCCATGGCGTTCCTCACTAAATTCTTCCCCATGAGTAAAACTCACACCCTAAGGGGAAGAATTGCCAACTTCCATAGAATTCCATGGAACCCATACCGCGGCATGGGAAAGGCTACAAGAGTACATCCAAGCATGCCCGCACCATGGGATGGAAAAGTGGCATGTGATGCGAGAACTTCTACAATGGGTTAACACCCATGTCAAAAGAGCACATTGATGCCATCTTTGGAGGTGCCTTCCTCTCCCTCACCATCAATAGAGCAATAGCTCTTATGGAGAAAATAGTGTCCAATCAAGCTTGGGGAGGAAAGTCTTGGCAAACAAGAAGATAGCATGCGCATCGTGGAGGAGACGGACATGCCCGCTACAATGGATCTCCTATTGAAAGAACTTGACAAGCGTGCCAATAGAAGAAGAAGAAATTTACGGCACCTTTGTTCAAGGCTATAGACTCACACGTAACATGTGAAGTCTGTGGTAATGTTGGCCATTCAGTGGAACGGCGCCCGAAACCCGTGAAGACATTACTCACATCAACAACGGGTTCCGATCAACAAGGAGACCATAATGGGTGGAACAATCGGTTGCGCCCACAAAACCAAGGAGGTAATTCAAACTCAAGGTACAATTCGAATCCTCTCTCCTTGGAAGACTTGGTCTTAGACCAAGCAAAAATAATTGAAGAACTTTCAAAGAAGTTGATGCTTAATGATGAAATAATTGAAAACATGATTTTCAAAATTAAAAGTGTAACTTCTTCTTATGAAAGACAACCGAGCTTTAATAAAATGATAGAAACCCAATTAGCTCGGTTTTTACGCTTTTTTACTGTTGTTGGCTCGGGGAAAAGTTTTGGGGCAACCCAAAATTTCTCTTGAATCTGTTAAAATGGTCTCAACGAGGTCCAGTAAGCCTCTATGTCGGGAGGACAACAAGTCTCCTACCGAGCCACCACTCATTATCAAGAAGGAGGACCCGGCCGCCCGACAATCACATGCTCGGTTGGCCGCATGTCTTCGAGGATGCCTTCTGCGACCTTGGATCAAGCATAAACATCATGTCCAAGGTAACATATGATGAAATATTAGGTGGACCTTTGTCCCCTGTACATTTTGAACTACAGATGGCGGACCTATCACTAAGGAAACCGGAGGGAGTAGCTTAGGGACGTTATAGTAAAAATCCGAGAAGCATACATCCCCACGGACTTTGTCATCCTAGACATGGGTCACAACGAGAGAGCTGCCCCAATCCTTGGGAGACCATTTCTTAACACTACAAATGCAGTTTTGCACGTGGGATCGGGGCATGCTAGCTTCCATATGGGGGCCAAACAATGAGATGCACATTCAATGGGTTCAACAAGCATAAGAATGCTAAAACAAGCAGCCCAAGAAGGTAAAGCCACAAAGTGTTAAGCGAGGCATGGCGGGATGCGAAAGGGCGACATCCGCATCCACTTCTCCGGATACGGGTAACACTCCGTCAAGCACTAAATGAATGGAGAAGAGTCCCGCTCGTCGGACTTTAAAAGGTGAGCCCTTGCCGAAGGTAAATCGGTAGTTATCTTTTTTATTTTACAATAATAATCTTCCAAAGAATAACTCCATGATGCTTACAATAAAAATAATAAATAAGAATAAAAATTGTTTATCTCTCGTTGGATGAATCTTGTTTATCAATGCATGCTTCCTCTTTCTATTTTGGCATGTCTTGGTTTGAAAGTTTTGGTTATACGTATGATCATACTTCCATAGGCGTTTTGAATTGAGCATGGTGCTTAGGTCAAAAAGTCTACCTTGATCGATTAGACATGGAGTTGAGTGCAGTTATTGAACCTAAAATTGCTAGTGTAGATTTTGGTCGATCATATGGACTAACCCCGCAGGAATTTATCAAAATCCATAAGGGTAAGTCTTGAAAGATGACAACAGGGTTAACAAGAAAAAAAAAAAAAAAAATAATAATAATAATAAAAAAGAGAGGGTAGAGAAGAGAAGAAGAAGAGAGGAGATAAACCTTTCAACCCCAAGATTTTGTCCTATTACTTTGATGACATCAAAAGACAAGCTTGGGGAGCCTCTAACCACGCCACCGGGCACAACTCGGATCATTGCGTGCTCAAGCTAAGCGAGAACCATAAAAGGTAAGCAAAAGGCAAGCTTGGGGAGGACTCCATGAAAGGTAACTTGTATCTCACATTTTGATCATATTCTCTATCTTATGAAATGTTGAGTTACGCCAAAAAGACAAATTTCATTCCTATATATGAGCTATGGAAATGTCTAGTTAAACCCCTTTGTTGAAATGATGAATAGTTGCTCTATCTTATGTTTCACCTGTGCCTAGTTTATAATTCGAATTTCTCTAAAGTTTGGATTTAGTGGCTAAGTCTAAAAAACTCATCCTGAAAAAAAAAACCTGATTCATGTGGGTTGCATAGGCTCTATCCAGTCTAAGTTGTTGCCAAGTATGATATGGTACAAATGGATTTGCTATGATTTTGTCCAAAAAGAGAAACTTGGCATCCGGGAATCTATTTTGAAAAAGAGAAATGATGTGGGCTATGCTAAAAAAAAAGAAGAGAAGAAAAAAAATGAAAAATGAGATGAAAAATGGACAAGTGTCCGAGGGCGAGTAGAGCCCACATCTCTAAAAAAAGAGAGAAAAAAAAGAGAGAAAATAAAAGACAAAAGTCTAGGGCGAGTAGAGCCCACCTCTCCAAAAAAAAAAAAAAAAAAAAGAAGAAGAGATATAGCAATAAAGCCCCTTCTTTCTCAAAAAAATAAATATTATCTAACTAAATAAATCCCGGATAAAAAGTTGATCAAAAGGATGAATGATAAGCATTTACATTTATAACCGTTCTATCTAGCAACCGCTCAAGGCTTTAAAGCTAAAAAGCCCTGCTATGATGAAAGGTAATAAAGGGTGGGAAAAAAGATGTGCCATTTTATTCAAACTCTAGCGAGAAAATCTTATTATAACCCCGGCACTTGTGAAATGTAATCGGGCATAGTAGCAACTCCGATCAACAACCAAGTACTTATCTCTTTTTGTTCGAGGACGCGCAAAGGGTAAGCTTGGGGAGTTTGTTGACGGTCACTAACGACACATTTTTAACGTCAACATCCTACCACGAAGGGGTGAAACCATACATTATCATACTCATATACATTTATAACTCACATATTTCCACTTGTAGTGTCCAAATTATTTGTGCAGATTTATATAAGAAACAAGTGGAAAATGTACCAAAAGGCGCCTCCTTGGAAAGCGCATTCCTGAAGAACATCAAGCCCAAGGGAGAAATGGACCAAACACGCAGAAGCTGGGCCGAGCCAACGCCGCCCTACAACTTTTCGGGACCAACAACGCCACCCCGCCGGCCGGGAGCCGGGCGGGTTCCCAGAGGTCTTGCGTAGCGCACCACCTAGTGCGGCCGCACCCTGGGCCGAGGCGGCTCGGGCCCAGCTTCGGGGAGGCGGTTCATTACCATCCAAAACGGGCACTACCGGCGTTGGATGGTCGGTTTCGCAGAGATTAGGAAGGGATTCGAGGGTCGGTTTTGCTCCTTCCATGTGGGGATGGCTATTTTCCAAAGAGCCCCTCTCCTCTACCTATAAAAGGAGGCCATCTCCCACCATTGTAACACACACCATTTGGAGCCTCCTCACTTTCTACTCCTCTTCTCCTCTCCTCTCTACTCCTCCACTTCTCTAGTTCTTTTTAGTCTTTAGTAGTAGTTGGAGCAAGGTTAAGCTTCATTGGAGAGCTTGTACTTGGGAGAAGGAATATTCGGTATGAATACATTTATGGTTTATCCTCAAGTCTTGATCTCATATGCTTGTGCAATAGAGCTAGAGTATTTACATGTTATATTCTTGACATGTTGTTCTCGATTACGATCATGATAGAAGAACTAGACTATAGTTCCTATATCATGGTTAGTCGTATAGAACTTAGGGCCTAACCATTCATGCCATGTATTTGAGTAGAGTAAGAGTTGTCTTTGAGGTGGCGGTTCGTTGTGTCCTTCGGGGGCTTGCTCGTGTCCTATTCCGTCCATCCGTAGGGTGGGGGCCATGGGGACATGGGTAGTGTCTTAGTATTGGGGACGTGGTGTCCAGGATGCGGTATCCTTCGAATATGAGTGCATGCCACGGTTGAGGGGGTAGGCGGCTTGGTCGTGACAAGCCTTGTCCGTCCCTTGAAATCCCCCACGTTCGTGTGTCTTTGTAGGAGTTCGTAAATGCCTTCCTTCGGGCGGATGCTCCGGGAGGTCTCCCCGTCCATCTCACTCTCGACCTAAAACTCTAGTCATCTATGTTTGCATGATTATTAACTTGTTCTTTGCACAACTACTTTAGAATGCCCGCTCCACTTAGGAATATTCTTTATTCTTTATTTTCCTTTGATCCTTGAGGTTGGCCCAAGTGTGTGTCACACTATCTTAAACTATCATGACTTACCCCTGTATTGAGTATTGGTCAATCTGCATAGACATGTCGTCTTGTTCATGCCCCCGCTAGAGTCCTACACCAAGCCTTCCTTTGGGAAAATATAAATAACGATACCACTGAATATCTCGGGTGAAATGCTACAACGGTATTTCCGCGGCGCTTGCGGACTTGTTACGTAAATGCTCTGAGAATATCACGACATCCCGTGGCGATGGTAGCTGGCGGAATGTAACAATTCGGTGAAGTCGTTGTGGGAGGTCAACTTCAATGGTTCAGTGCTCTTGCCTTTTTGGCACTAGCGCTTAGGAAACGCAACACCCCTCATCTTCATGGGCCCCGGCGCGCCCCGCCCGCCCACCCTCTAGAGCCGGCCCTACCGTTAGGCACGAAGCGTTGCCTTACGTATGGTCAATGTCTGTTGGTGTTTCTTACGCACACAGAGAAATCCGCAAGCGCACGGAAATACCGTTGTAGCACTTCACCCGGTGGTAAGCGTGGTATCGTATTTTACACAAGGGACGGTCGGCGCGAAGAGGCTTTTCGTGTCTAAGTCAACCTAAGGCAAGGGTTTGTTTTCTAAGAATAGCGAGGTATCTATAGGCTAAGTTTTCCGGCGGTGATTCCTAAAGTCCATTTGTCTACTCACTTCGGGCACCGGCCCGCTCCCAAATGGGTAGAGTCAGGCAATTAGCAGCGTGCCACACCGAACGTGGGGGGGATTTCAAGGGACGGACAAGGCTTGTCACGACCAAGCCGCCTACCCCGTCAACCGTGGGATGTGCCACAAAAGGTAGGTGAACGCTAGTCCAAACACCACGTTTGCACTATTGGTCACAGTTCTTTGATGTTGGCCAAGGTTCCCCGGTCAAAGAGTTCCTCCACCAAGAACTAACGTAAACGATCTACCAATCCCGCAAGTCTACAACAACTGAGAAATATACGATGGAAATTAAATAGCTTCAAGATAATCACAAGGCGCTTACCAAAGCGTAAGCAGCTTGCAGAGGTACCTGGCAGGGGCGGAATGCCGACAAGTCCCGACACTCAGTCCTCCTAGGAACCGCGGAACACGAGGGGCTTAACCGGCAACTCGTGTAGAAAGGATCAAGCTTCTTTCTAGCCTTTCCCTCTCTCACTCTCTAGAATTGGGAGATAGAATAGAAGAAGTAGAAGAAGAAGAAGATCTAATTCTACTCTCTTGCACAAGTGGATTTGGTTTCTCCTTTGAATTTGTATTGCCCGATGAGAGGAGAGAGGGGGTCTATTTATACATAAGGGGAGGGACCTAAGTGCTAAAAACACCCAAACCGACCTAGGAAAACCTTCCATGTCGCCAAACCGACCATCCCACGTCGGTTTCACCAGTTTGGAAGGTAACAAACCGCCTCCCCGGCTGGGCTCGAATCGCCGCCTCGGCGAGGGCGGCCGCACTGTGGTGGTCTTGCAAGACCACGCCAGGCCCGCTGGCCGGCCCGGCGCCGGGCTTCCTTTGCTCGAAAAGTTGTAAGGTGGATTTGGGCCCGGCCTGGTTTCGGCGTTTTGTTGCGATTTTGTTTTGGGCTTGCCATTTGCTCCTTTGGGCCTTTTTTCTATTTATTGATTTTATTTCTTTTTTTTCTTTGTCTTTTTGGCCCAAAGTGATCATCCATGAGTTTGTACCTGCAAGTCCAAATAAACACCAAAACTTTGGAATATGTTAGTTGAAATCCCTATTTCTAGGTTGTTTTGGTGTTGTGTTGACGGTATTTAATTTGTCATTGGTTACCGTCATCAAACTCCCCCACACTTAGCCCTTTACTCGCCCTCGAAAGTGAAGGCACGAGGACTAAAGTGGTTCAATCTCCAAGATGTAAACTTGCATACAGGTTATTCCAAGCCTTACCGCCTTGTGAGCATTTTTCCACCCTTTATTACCTTTCATCGTAGTGGGGCTTTCTAGCTTTTCTCCAAGCCTTGGGTGGTTGCGGATAGAATGGTTATAACGAGAGGTGCTTATCATTCATCCTTTTTGATCAACTTTTTATCCGGGGTTTTATTTAGATAAAATTTTATTTTTTTCGAGAAAGCATGGGCTTTATTGCTATAATAATTTTTCTTGGAGAGGTGGGCTCGCTTTCGCCCTAGACTTTTTGTCTTTTATTTCCTCTCTCTTTTTTTTTTTTTTAGAGATGTGGGCTCTACTCGCCCTTGGACACTTGCCCATTTTTCATCTCATTTCTTCTTCTTTTCTTTTTTTTTTTTTAGAGATGCGGGCTCTACTCGCCCTCGGATACTTGTCCATTTTTCATCTCATTTTTTTAGCATCGCCCAAGACATTTCTCTTTTTAGAAGAATAGATTCCCGGATGTTGAGTTTCTCTTCTCGACGAAGTCATAGCAAATCCATTTGTACCATATCATATTTGGCAACAACTTAGACTAGATAGAGCATATGCAACCCACATGAATCAGGTTTTTTCGGGATGAGTAGTTGTTTTAACGAAGCTTGGTATTACGGCGAGGAATAAAATGTATGCATGCCATGTATCAATTGGTAGATAAAGAGATGGAGGTTTGCTAACTTGGTTCAGGTTTTAGCACTAAAAGATAGATCACAAGTCAAAATTTAATTTTAATAAATTGCGTACCTTTGACTTGCGAATCCTCCCCCACACTTGTTTTTGTACCTATTTTTATTTTTCTTTTTGCACAAGGACAAAAACAAGTGGAGACATAGATAATAATATAATAATAAAACTTTTTATTGAATTTATAAATAATTCAAAACGGGGCGCACACTTGAAGAAATTACAAAATAATAGGAAGGGAAATGCGAGAATTAAACTAGTGCGCGCCTAATTATTGATAAAGAGGTAGAGCACTTCTAGGCTGGCTCGTGTGAGGGCGCTCTCGCATTAGCCGCTCTAGCGACCCTAGCTAGCTTAGTCTTGAAGTTTAGGCGTAAAGAGTCTAGTTCTTTCCTAATATCGGCGTTTTCTAAATGCCCCTTCTACCTCTGCGCTTAAGGTTTTTCGCTAGTTTGTTTAGAGAGTTAACTCTAGCGTTTAAGGTTGCTAGCGAAGGGACCTTAGGAACCGTGCTACTCCGGCTATGTTTAGTGATGGAGTACCCTCGGAGCGGCTCTCGAAAATATTAGGAGCCTTCCTAGGTGCAGCACGGGGGTACCCTCAAAGGGCCTTCGCTACTCGGCGACTCTCAACAACATTCGGGGCCTTTCTAGGATTCGCAGGGATACGTAGTGGAGCACTTGGAGACGTCATTTGGAGCGGGGTTGGCTTCTTCATAAGCCCCTTCCCACGCCCTCCTATGGGCATGTCGACACCGACAACGGTGTACGGGTAGGTGTAGTCGGGGCGTGGAAGGAAGATGTCCCGGTTGATGTAGTACGGGCACCCACCGCCGGGCTCCTTCCTCTTAATGCCTGGGGTGCCCACCGATTGGGCGAGGTGGGCGCCGAGGATGCTCTTGCGTGTCACGGATGCCCGTGGACACATGGCTGTTCCCTCCATTGGATGAGTAGCGTGGGGGAGGGAGCGCGGCAAGAGGGGTGATAGAGGATGGTTCCACCTCGTCACTAGGGAAGAGCAAGTCATCCTCATTGAGAGAGCAAAGTGAGCGAGAGGAGTTGTAGAGGGTAAGGGCATGGTGCGCCATTGTAAGCTGTTCTTGGCTTAGAAGAAGAGAATTTGAGAGGAGGAGAAGAGCAAGAAGGAGAGGTGTGAAGAATGGAGAGGAGGAGGGTGGATTTTATAGGACAAACACTCCTCTCGTTTTTTTGAGGTTAAAATCTCGCAGAGCGCACCTCACCATTGCGGGGTTATGAGAAAGAGGAAGGTGATGGGTGAAATCGGCCCGAGCGAACGGAGCGGCCAGGTGCGGGGCGCACCAGGTGGTGCTTGCAAGCGCACCAAAAGCGTCCCCCAGTCGGCTTTCGGCGTCCACATTCGTTTCCTTTTTCGAAAAGTTTTGAATGGGGTTTGCCGCGATGAGAAACATTTCCTTTCTTGCGATCTCTAATTGATTCTCAAATTTGAATTTTGAAAATAGTTTATGCTTTGATTTAATTTAGAAAGTTAATATTCTTTGTGTAGCAAATGACCAAAGCATAAATTTAATAGAATAAAAGGTGAATAAAAAGGTAAATACTTAATTAAAAACTACGAGAGATAACTTTTTATGTTTTACTATTATTATTATTATTATTTTTAAATGCTGATCATTATTAATTCTCAAAGCATAAATCTATCCTATCGAGCTCTTGGTTAAGATCAGTCTTGGTTCGAAGAAAAGCTTAAGACGTTGACCGTTTACCTTTTGTATCTCACTGCGTCATCTTGAATTGTGATTGCGCCGTGTGGCGATAATGTGTTGATGACGATTATGCGGTCCTTTCCATTTGCTTCTCGGCTTCCCTTCGCGAATAATTTCACCGGGAATTGAATAGGAGTACCTTGTCTCCGTGGTGAATTCCTTGAATTTGATCATGATCATGCCATCTTTTTGTGCGCTCTTTGTAGAGCTTTGCATCGCGTGGTACGCCTTCTCTCGCCATTCTTCTAGTTCAGAGATTTGTCTCGACGGTTCTTCCCGGCGAGTCGGCGTCCATATTCCACTTCTTGATGGCCCAATGAGCTCGATGTTCGGCTCAACCGGTAAATGGCAAGTTTTGCCATAGACCGGTAGGTAAGGTGACATGCCGATGGGGGCTTTGTATGCTGTCCGATATGCCCGAGAGAGCATCGGGTAGCTTATTCTTCCAGCCCTTCCCATCTCGTTGACCGTCTTCTGCGCGGGATGTTCTTGATTTGTTTGTTGGAAGTTTTGGCTTGTCCATTGGGTTTGCGGATGATAAGGGGTAGCAATGTTGTCTTTGAGTGCCCGACTCTTTCAAGAATGTCTTGAATGATTTGTCCTTGAAATGCGATCCTCCGTCAGCGATCACCATACGTGGCATTCCAAAACGGGGAAGATGATTTCATGGAACATCTTGCGTGCATGCTTGCCATCGGCAGCTCTGCATGGTAGTGCCTCTACCCACTTTGACACGTAGTCTCACCGCCACCGGGATATACTCGCAATCATGGGATCTACGGAATGGCCCCATGTAGTCAATGCCCCACACATCAAATATTTCTAATTGAAGGTTGTAGTGTAGGGGCATTGCATCCGCAACTGTGATGTTCCCTCGTCTTCTAGCGGTTGTAGCATCTTCGATGAACTCTTTTCGTCGCCGTGACATCGTCGGCGGCGGAAGAATCCGCCTTTGCCAAATTTTGGCTTGTGTGCGAAATACTCCCGATGTCCGGCGTAGGGGAGATGCATGACATTTCTCGATGATGCATTCCTTCCTCCCCAGATGCGCATCTTCTCGGCAAGCCGCCCGCACACACCCCGTGCGGATATGGGTCATCCCATAGGTGCCGCCCGACTCTCCATTTGGAGCTTCCGCTTGTTCTCCCCGGTGTGGTGCGTATCCGCAACCATGTAATTCACAATGTTTGCGTACCATGGGTTGAAGTGCGACACCTTGAGTAGCATGTCGTCGCGCGGTAGTCGCACTGGTGGTTCCTGCATGTTAGTTACCGCATACGCGACAAATGATCTCAGAATCGTATTTTCTACTCCCTTTTTATCTTTTATTTCTATATCAAATTCTTGGAGTAGAAGAATCCGGCCCGGATCAAAGGGGCGAGGTTTTGCATCCTTTTGGTGAGAAGGTACTTAAGGGTGGCATGGTCGTATAAACGATTATTTTTGCGCCCACTAAGTAGGATCGAAACTTCTCTATAGCAAAGACCTTTGCCGGGAGCTCTTTTTCTCGTTGTGGCGTAATTAAGCCGGGCTCTGTCGAGTTTTGCTAGCATATGCGATGGCATGCTGCTTTTTGTCCTTGGTTGGCCTAGGACCGCACCAATAAGCGTAGTCGCTAGCATCGCACATGATTTCAAATGGCAACGACCAATCAGGGGGTTGGATGATCGGAGCCGAGAGATGAGTGCTTTCTTTAGGGTTTTGAAAGCGTGCAAGCACTCATCCGTGAAGTCAAAGGGTACATCTTTGGCTAGCAGGGCCGTAAGAGGTCTAGCGATTTTGCGAAAAATCTTTTATGAATCTTCTATAAAACCCTGCGTGGCCTAGGAAACTACGGATACCTTTGACGTTCAATGGGGGTGGTAGTTTTTCGATAACTTCTATCTTAGCTTTGTCTACCTCTATCCCCTCTCGGACACGAGGTGCCCAAGAATGATGCCTTCTCGGACCATAAAGTGGCATTTTTCCCAGTTAAGTACTAGGTCCTTTTCTTGGCATCATTTGCAAGACCCCGGTCTAGGTTCTTGCATGACTTTCAAAGGTCTTACCATAGACGGAGAAATCATCCATGAAGACCTCCATGATTTCTTCGATCATGTCTCGAGAAGATAGACATCATGCACCACCGAAAAGAAGCGGGCGCATTACACAGCCCAAATGACATTCTACGGTAAGCATAGGTTCCGTATGGGCATGTGAACGTGGTCTTGCTCGTCATCGAGGGTGGATCGGGATCCAGTGGTAGCCGTAATACCCGTCAAGGAAACAGAAGAAAGAGTGTTTCGCTAACCGCTCCAACATTCCATTAATAAAGGGCGGGGAAGTGATCTTTCTTTGTTGCCTTGTTAAGTTTTCTGTAATCAATACACATTCTCCACCCCGTCGTGACATGTCTTTGTGGAATGAGTTCGTTTTTAGCATTCTCAACGACCGTCATTCCTCCCTTTTAGGGACCACTTGGACTGGCTAACCCAATCATCGTGGTGGTGCGGGATAGATAATCCCGGCGTGAAGAAGCTTGAGAACTTCCTTCTTCACACGACTTCACGATCGCATTATTGAGCCTCGCTATTTGGGGTTCGCATGATGGGGAATCTTTGTCGGGGTCAATAGGTATGCGATGTGTGCATAGTGTTGGGCTTACCCCTTTCAGATCTTGAAGGGAATACCGAAGACCGATTCGTGTTTCTCTAAAACGGCTATTAGCCGGGTAGTCTCCTGGTCACTAAGTTTATTGCTTATGATGACCGGTGCTTGTGAATCGCCGTTTAGGAAGACATAGCGTAGGCCCTGGGGGTAGGGGTTTAAGCTCAACTCGAGGCCGAAGTTAGCTCTTCCTCTTTGGGAAGTTCTATGAGTTCCCCCCAATCGCCCTCTTCTTCAATAAAAAATGGGCGTCTTTTTCAAGGTCTCGTTTTACGGGTTCTCATATAGCATAACCGTGGGATGTAACCTCCTAATTATTGGGCCCACCTACACCTGTCTTTGTCCCAAAGACCTCTGACAGCTGTGCAGATGCACCCAATAACTTAAGAAGCCTGTCGGGTGTCATCGGAAACCCCGATTACACCACTCATACCAGGATCAACAAAGGAGTAGCTACAACATTACACATTTGTTATAAAAATACAGATCAGAGTGCAGAAGAATAATAACATAAATTTTAAAAGGTGAATAAATTACATTTGAGTAAACTCAACTTAATTTGCGGAAGCTGAGTAGAACTAGAAGACAACCAGATCATGTCGTGCCCACCGACATAACCCTCGTTAACAAAGACGCAGTCAAGACACGCAACAAGGGTTAACAAACCCCGAGTACGGAGTACTCAACAAGACTTACCCGACAAAGAAAAGAGGAGAAGACTCGTAAAATGCAGGTCTTAGGAGTCAAGGTAAGGCTTTAGCAAGAATTAAGAACTCTTTTTGCGAGAAAAGCTTACTATAAGTGAATCCTTACTTTCAATATATTTTTTACTTCGGGTGAGTAGTTCATATACTCTAGATGATCCTACACTAGAGCAAACATTTCTTTCATAAGCCAACTTTCTTTCCTCGAAAACATATTCCATCATTTACTACGATGAAGGTCAGGGAATCGGGTCTCCTTCTCCGAGAAGCAACGGCGATTCATGAACCGATTATACCCACCATTTGGGGATCCCTAACCACACGACATATGTAGCACTTAAGCTTGCATATATCAACCCTCACTTTCGGTTCGTCCAAAGCGGGATTTGGGTCCATCGCCACCGAGAGCACAAAAGTACTCCACCTCCCTACCCCCCGGTCCCTAATGACAATGACAGTTTACCCAAAGTAGGGTGGGTACACGCTACTCCCCGCCATCTCTCCACTCCCGGTCGCGGTTGTCCGTTTCGATTTGGCACACCCCCCCGAGATCAGCTTACGGGGCATGTGGCCGATTAGTTTCGTCTACACGGGGTGACTCGCGATCGACGTGCCATTGACCCAAACGGCCTCGGGCGCAACTTGCGTTCAAAAGTCGATTTCACTCGGGCCAAACAACGGACGGTCCTTAAACGACCAACACGGGACAAGCACGGCTAGGTATCCCGCCGGCTTTCAACCTACGCCCCGTCCGATCTCAAATTCATCACTACATCTCTTTCTTTTCTAAAAACAAAAGGTACCATCTTCTCAAATAAAACATTTTGATGAAAAAGCTTAACTAATTAAGCGAGGGCTAAACATCACTAAGCATTTTCAAAATGAAACAGGTTATCAAGGATGGTATTGAAATAAACAAGGATGGTAATGCAAAGAATTAGGTTATCACTCAACTCCTAATTACTTAATGCAACATAGCATAGACATAAGTGATATAAAACTTTTAAAACATCAAGGAAGGGTTTAAATGCAGGGGCTTGCCTTCGTTGGCCGGAATAAACTAGTTCTTCGAGAAAAACCCAGAGAAACCGAACCCGCTTCCCTTTGGATAAAGAACCTCCTCGTAGACCGGCTCAGACTTGACACTCTCGATCTCGTTCACTACACTAAACAATGTATGCCTCAAAATGATGCCATATATTTAAATATGATGCTTGTAGATGCATGAAATGATAAACACTTGAGTACAACTTTCCTTCACGATAAAGTTGCAACCCAACAAAACCAACTTGTTGAACTACTCTACAAGATATCATCACCATTGCCTAAGGAGTTCTCAAGGACCATTTGATTGTGGTATGATCCAAGATTCACAAAACAACCCCAAAGTCACACAAAACCTAAGTCATTCTACACTAAACATAACATTTAAACACATAAAATAATAGAGCATAAAATAGAAAATAATTTAAACATTTCAAAATGACTCCAAACTTTTTATACAAGTAGAACACATCATAAAACAGTACCAAATAAATTTTCATGATTTTTGAATAAATATTTTATTTTCTAAAAAATCATAGAAGATGCATTTTCAATTAAAGATTGTATTTTTTTAAATCATGCAAGAACTACTCAAAATCAAAGTTTCAAAATTTTCATATGTAAACATACTCATAAGAAGACTCTACAAAAATTTTCAGAATTTTGAGACCATTTTCAAATTCCTATGAAAATTACAAAACCGGACACTATTCATATTTGAAGAAAAATGAAAAACAAAAGAAAAAGGAAAACCAGCCTTCGGTAGAAACCGTGACCGATACGCGTTAAGCGATGGCCCAATCCGTGCCCACGCGTTGGCGGCGCGGCCCGGTGGTCACCCTTGGCCGACCCGCAGCGGCGCGCCGGCTTGCCCGGCCATTTTTCGCCCGGCGGCGACCTCGCCGGGCGACAAGACCTACCTCACGGCGCTCCCCACAACCGCGCACATCCCAAGGTACCCCAAACCTAAACCCTAACGCACCGCACCCCTTACCCAGTGACCATGGCGACGTGGCGGCGCGGCGGCGGACGGAGGAGACGCCACGGGGCGTTTCGGCCCGACGATGAGCACGCCAACACCTAAAGCACACCTAGGCGATCATTTCCACTCACTTAATCGAACAAATCGCAACCCTAGCTAGATCGCCAAGACGCAGCGGCGGGCGTTAACGTCGGCTCGTCGGCGGCAAGCGCGTTCCGGGCGACCACGACGACGTCAGCGGACCAACCGGCGAGGATAGGACCGGAGCTCACAGCGGGCTCGATTGGCAAGGTGGTTGGGTCCAACAGGGCGGTAGGGGCCGTCGGCGGTGCCTTGGGGCGACGGGCGGCGCTTCCCGGTAACAGCGGTGGCGTCCGACGAAGTGGACTCCGGTGCATGAAACGGTCAAGCCGACCAAAGCCGGGACCACGGCGACTCTAGATATCAAAGACGATTTAACTCGAGGCTCACCGACGGACGGGGACGGCAAAGGCGGCTCATGGGCGGCGCCCGGCCGGACCGAGAAGATGGCGTTGCACGGGCCCGGTGGTTTTGGGGGGGGCGCGAGTGGGTTCAAAAAAGGAGCGCAAGGAAGTTCTTAACGAGATGGCGTGCTCAATTTAGTTGGGTGGAGCTCGGCGGCGGCGCACGAGGCGCGGCGGGAGATGGTTTCGGCGGCGGTGAAAGAAGAAAAAGAAGAAGAACGTCGCCGCTTCGAGCTTTATAGAGCAAAGGGATGGTTGGACGCGTGGATGGCGACGTCTCAAGGTCTCGGCCGGTCGGCCGACGCGGCGGGCTCGCGAAGACGCGAGGCATCCGCGGCGACGCCGGCGACACGCGCCGGTATGGAGGAGAGCGGTGAACTCCCCATTCCTTGTAGCACCAAAACCCTAACTTATGAATTTTGATCAAATTCTCCTCAAATTTGACTTGAACTTGAAAAACTCTAAAAGCAACTTGGCCTAATTTTTTCAAGATCTACAATTTTCACAATTGGAAGATTTTCAAATTCGGCCTCTAAATATGATTTTTTTAAATGGGGTCAGAAGGGGACAAATTTGAATTCAAAATTACTTTTAAAATTACTCAAAAACTTGAAAAACTTTGTACATATCTTTTGTTCATCAAGAAAAGATCTACAAACTAGCTTTTGGAAATTTTTGCAAAATTTTGCTTAGATTTTTGAATTATGGAAAAAGGGGTAAAAAGAAGGGTTAGGAAATTAGGGTTTTGAATTCAAATCAAGGTAGAATTTGATCAAATTTCATTCTACCACACTATAACCATAAAAACATTCATCCACACCAAAAATTTGGATCAAACACATGTGATCAAAAATAAAAATTACTTTCTAACCCCTAAGCACAAACAATTTCTAATTAAATAAACTTATTTTACTTAATGCATAAGAGGTTATTCAAACTTGCATGCTTTGCAATGCATATGATGCATGATTAACATTTTAATTATATATTAACATGGGATGTTACAATAACTCCCATGACCTCCTCGGGCGTGTCGTACTCAAGGAAGGGGTTACATTTGCGAAGTTTTTAGCTTTCGAGTAACGGGATAGAAAACTTTTTCTTCCCCGAGTTTGACATCTAAATCCCCGGATGTTGGTAGATCAAGAATCTTTTCCAAGGGATGCCCGATTAGGATGTCGAAGTCTTGGATATCAAAAATATGAAAATCCAGAGACAATTTGACATCCTTGTGTTGGAAGATTTGTTCATGTATAACCTCACGGCTTTCAATGGTGGTTCGTGGTGCTATGCGCAAGGTCCGTGTTGTGGGGGTCCTAACAGTTTCTTCGTCCAAAGGCTTGTGCGAAGGTTTCAGTTGACATTATGTTTACCCCCACGCGAGGGTTATACATGACTTCCACCCGGTCTCCCCGGTATTTGCAATGGATTAGTGTAGAGGGGCCACTTATCCGAATTTCTTCAAAAGAGGGTCCTTCCTCTTGCAACCATTCCGTGCTCATTATAGCGTTAGCTCCTTAATGGACTCTCGGAGAAAGAGTTTATCCAGGGGTTGTTCGAGGCTGGCCGGGACCGGTGGTTTCTTCCATTGTTCGTACTTTTGAGGTGTCACCGAATTGATCGAAGAAGGTCAACCTCGAAGAAGGGAGATCCGTGCATACGGTCTCCTTGTGTTTCGTTCAGGCGAGTGTCTCTCTATGGGTTTAATAGGTTTGGCTTTCGCCGAAGAGACTTCCTCCGGTTTTCGCTTGGGTTCTACTCGGATGGGTTCTAGCGGAGGGGTATTCTCAAGAATATGGTTTAGGAGAGCTTCTCCTTCCGCCGTGGTTTTATGTGAAAATGACCCTCCGGCAGACTAAATCAAGCGGCGAGGGCGTCGCCTCGGGGCCCAATCCTAGCCAAAAATGCCGTAAAAGCACGTGGTTTGGTATGGATAGGTGCGGGCGGATCGTGTAAGCGTGGTAAACCGGTCCCGGCTGCACCTAAGGTTTCACCCTCTATTTGTCGGAAGTTGAGTATCTCTTGTCGCAGGGGGCGATTTCGGATATCGGGTAGAACGCTACACGAATGCGCTTCGCAGTTCTTCCCATTCTCCGTTTACCAACGCTACGTTATGGGCGTACCATTGAGTCGCCCTCTCGAAGAAGAGAGAACGGAAACAACTTCCACCTCAACGTGTCATGTGTCATGCCACGCAATTGTCGGCGACCCACAGAGCTGCTCAAACTCCGTAAGTGATGATAGGGGTTTTTCATATTCCGAGCCCGAAAAGGCTCGGCCCCAAACCATGGCTATAAAGCCCGGGCGGAGCTCATATTCTAAGCCGTGATTGGCTTCGCGGCAGATTGGCGTGGTTCTACGAGCTCGCCCTTGGGAGCGATGCGAGGATTTGAATAGTGGGTTGCTCCATGGGTAACAGGAACTCTTTTTGGTATTTTTGTTTAAAGGATACTACTAGTCACGTAGGTTGACTCGGCTCGATATATAACTCACGACAACCGTCCATTTCGAGAACGGCGCCGAAATGCTTGTTGGTGTTTCTTACGCATACGAGAGAAATCCGCAAGCGCCGCGGAAATACCGTTGTAGCACTTCACCCGGTGGTAGCGGTGGTGTCGTATTTTACACAAGGACGGTCGGCGTAGTAGGCTTTTTCAGGTCTAAGTCAACCTAAGGCAAGGGTTTGTTTTCTAAGAATAGCGAGGTATCTATAGGCTAAGTTTTCCAGTGGTGATTCCTAAAGTCATTTGTCTACTCGCCGGGCACCGCCCGCTCCCAAATGGGTAGAGTCCTAGGCAATTAGCACGCGCGCCACACCAACGTAGGGGGATTTTCAAGGGACGGACAAGGCTTGTCACGACCAAGCCGCCTACCCCCTCAACCGTGGGATGTGCCACAAAAGGTAGGTGAACGCTAGTCCAAACACCACGTTTGCACTATTGGTCACAGTTCTTTGATGTTGGCCAAGGTTCCCGGTCAAAGAGTTCCTCCACCAAGAACTAACGTGAAAACGATCTACCAATCCGCAAGTCTACAACAGCTGAGAAATATACGATGGAAATTAAATAGCTGCAAGATAATCACAAGGCGCTTACCAAAGCGTAGCGAGCTTGCAGAGGTACAAGCTTGGCGGGTACCGACAAGTCCCGCACTGGCCCCTCCTAGGAACCGCGGAACACCGAGGGGCTTAACCGGCAACTCCGGTAGAAAGAATCAAGCTTCTTTCTAGCCTTTCCCTCTCTCACTCTCTAGAATTGGGAGATAGAATAGAAGAAGTAGAAGAAGAAGAAGATCTAATTCTACTCTCTTGCACAAGTGGACTGGTTTCTCCTTTGAATTTGTATTGCCCGATGAGAGGGGAGAGGGGGTCTATTTATACATAAGGGGAGGGACCTAAGTGTTAAAAAACACCCAAACCGACCTAGGAAAACCTTCCATGTACGCCAAACCGACCATCCCACGTTGGTTTCACCAGTTTTGGAAGGTAACAAACCGCCTCCCCGAAGCTGGGCTCGAACCGCCTCGGCTAGGGTGCGACGCGCCGGGGTGGTGCGCGCACCACCCGGGGGCCGGCTCGCCCGCGGCGGCGCTGGGCTTCCTTTGCTCGAAAAGTTGTAAGGTGGGTGGGCCCGGCCCTGGTTTCGACGTTTTGTTGCGATTTCTGTTTGGGCTTGCCATTTGCTCCTTTGGGCCTTTTTCTATTTGTTGATTTTATTTCTTTTTCTTTGTCTTTTTGGCCCAAAGTGATCATCCATGAGTTTGTACCGCAAGTCCAAATAAACACCAAAACTTTGGAATATGTTAGTTGAAATCCCTATTTCTAGGTTGTTTTGGTATTGTGTTGACGGTATTTAATTTGTCATTGGTTACCGTCAACAATGTCGCACATCCAAAGAATTTTTGAGATAATATAATCCCAGCCTACACTACGATTTTTCGTGGGATTTGCCTCCTAGAGAAAGGTAACTTCCAAGCTTATGTGACGACGAGAATGACAAAGTTTACAAACAAACTCGCAAAGGTTAACTATCACATTAATGTTTAGTTTTTCAACAAACTAGCAAAAGAATCATAGAAAAACTCTTACCTTGGAGGGAAACTGTCATGCATAGCTCTTAGCATGTTGCCCCCGCCTAGGTCGGCTCGCAAGTCTAGGGTACTACCTTTGATCATCGGATTAAAGGATAAATAGCAAGTTGGAGCTAGAAAATAGGGGAAAAGAGTAGATATAATGAAAAGTATAGATTGGTTTGTATGAATATTGCCTTGTGCTTAATTACCCATAGAAAGTTGTATATACAAGGGGTGCACTTATCCTGTGAGTGGTTGAAAACCCTTACATAACGTTTTAAAACACAACTCCATACTCCGATTTGCTTGGCAGTTTTGGACCCATGGGATGCATCATTCCAAGGCTGTAATTCCCCATCCGGACGATAAATTGGACGATCTTTATATGTATTATGACCATCTTTACAGTATGGAATACAATGGTAAAGTTCATTTTTTTATTTTGATAAAGTTAACAAAACTTATAGCTCAAGAAATTGACTAAGCCAAGTTTCCTATGTATCAGCTTTGTTTAGACATTTTTAGTTGTCAATATATACCCCTATTTTTTTTTTTTTAGTAATAGTAAAGTTGGCCTAGAAAAGCATCTTCATTAGAATCAAAATTGACTCATCATATGACATAGTACAATTTAATATAATCAGATGGACAATAAATAATTTTTTTTTTTTCTAGTCTAATAATCTGGTGTAATAGATGTTGATACTTTTTTATCAAATTTACATAAGATTGTTTTTTTTTTTTTTTGTGAACAGAATTTTTTTTTTCCAAGGCTTTTGTTTGAATGAACATGTATCCATTCACATGTGTGTTGAAGTAAAAGTTAAACTAATATCCAATCCACTCCAACACATGTGAATTGATGTGGATACATGTGTGTATCAAACAAGGCCAAAAGTTGATTTATTTGGATACCAAAGGTACTAGCTATACACCAAAGGCCTAAAAGTAAGTATTATATCTTCACTGAACCCATACACTATGGTTGGCATTACTCCAAAGCTACCCTATATAAAACCCTAAAAGCTCCTGTACCTAGACCAAACCCATCACACACAAACATCTCACTTAACACTCACTCTTTCACTCTGAGTGCCGTCTAATTCGCTGACTGCTCGAGCATGAGAGCGAAGGCCATGAAGGCTGCAATGGCGACGTGTATGCCACGGCTGGTACGCGGAGGCGGCTGCCGCGCGTCCACGGCGCGTCCGGCAGCGTCGGTCTCCCTGCTCGAGCGCATTCGTGATGTCGTGCTCCGGCTCATCATGCTCTCCGCCGTATCCAGGGCCTCCACCCAGCGGACTAGCAGCGGCAGCGGCAAGTCGTCCAAAGCCTCGTCGCCAGGCGATGCCAGCAGGCACCGTGAATCCGAGGCGTGCGTGGCAGTGGCAGCGGTGTGCCGTCGGGACGACTGCATCCGGAACGAAGCCGTGGAGGACTGCATCGAGTTCCTCAAACGGTCCTCGGCCGGGGCGACGCCGCCAAGCTCTCCACTGTCAGCGCCGGCGACGCCAAACTGACCGACGTAGGTGGCGAGGACAAAGAGACGGGGGCGTTCTTCATCCTCAACGTCGAGGCACGGCGTGAGGTGTCACCGAGCACCGGGCCGGTGTAGAGAATGAATCTAGGACAGGAGAAAGTCGTCCAGTTTGTTCGATCTAGTTTTTTTTTTTTTTTTTTTTTTTTTTTTTTTTTAGATGATCTGTTGTCATCTTTCAATTTGTGAATGATTCGCTTTGATTTTGATTTCTTAACAAATTATTATGTGCGTCACACAGCGAAGTGGGAAGTTAATCGGTGTGCGTGTCAGTGTTTTTTTTTTTTTACTTCTTTAGTTTCTTTATTATGCATGGGCTTTGAGCTGGAAAGAAAGGAAAAGGTGGCGGCGAGAATAGAATATACCAACAAAGTGTCCATGGAATTGGACGGTGCTGTGAGCCCGATCATAACATAGCGGAAAATTATTTTCATTGTTTCTCGTGTAGTGCGCTTGTGCACACGCGAACCAATATAATACCGAAACGGTCTTTATGGATGTCAAGGATTTTTTCCGCTCACAGTTTATAAAAAGAGTCATTCCAATAGAAATCTCCACAACATAAAAGGATGAAAAGGAGGCCTTAGTTTCGTGTGGTCAAAAATTTCAGTTTCTGTGAGACCCTTGTGAGGCTTCCCAAAAATACCACTATTTCACAACCCACCTAATCTTGGTTCACAAAATGCCATTGTATGTAAGGAAACAACCCACTAATCCTAGAAAAAAAAAATGGACCGCTCCTCGACCCATCCGTAATTGTTGATGAGAAAAAGGAAGGAATAAATATCGGAAAAAAATCCCGCAGGCTCCTGTGTCGTAGAGAAATTAGAAAGGAAGGAAGAAATTATAGTAAGGAAGGAAGGAACAAACTAAGATTACGGTTTCGTGCGGTAATTTTTTGCGTGGTCGCTCTGCCCGTGCGATCTCGTGGAGACTCTAAAAGGAAATAAAATCAATTCATGCGAGCGATTATAGGAGGAAAATTTGGAGGACAAATATAGAAGATCATGCGTGACAATTATAGAAGAGCCCTACTCCACTCCAAATCTCCTCCAGGTGCAAGATCTATCCTCCGCTCCAAAAAGGAGGACTACTTAGTCGACCTCGCCGTCGTGTGACGTCGTGCTGCCGCCCTCGCTCGAACTCGTGTGACACAACACCGTCGACCTCCTCCGCGTCGTCGCGTCGTCAACCTGCGCCGTCATCCTCACCCTCCCCTCCATGCCACCTGAACTGTGCACCAAAGCTGTCGTCTTCGCGATCGACGTCGCTTCGTCTCTTCGCGTGATCGGTGTCGTCCATCGTCCATTGTTCGCCGTCAAGTTGAAGATCGCCGCCGCCACACCAACATCGCTGCTCTAAGGCTCGCCTGGTACGTCACAGAGCCAATAGTCTATAATCAGTCGGTGCCAAGCTTGCTTGACCATCAGTGCTTGAGTTTCAAGGATATAATATTTTCAATATCAAATGTTCTGCGTTGCTTTTGCTAGCTGAATGTATGCCTACAATTCAGCTTACCAATCTTGCAACGCATGGTTTAATCTCTATATAGGCTGCTATTTAGATCATAGCGCATCAACATATTTTTAATCTCTCTATGGGCATATAATCATACAGTCAAACAAATTATTAATTCACAATAACTGCTTATACTATGTTTCAAGATGAAGATGGGAATACGACAAATGAAACAAACGAACATAGTGACCGGCAAGGTATGCACTCAGCCTACACTAATGGCGCCAAACAAGTGTCATGTAAGTTATTAAATACAACCATTTATTGGTGAAATGATGATATACTTTGTTTATCGTATGGAACAAACGAACAATTATCTTAACTAGGTACTTCAATGTGCATACCTGTTCAGAAGAATTATTAGTTGTCGTTGGTGCTTGCTGCTGACTAGGTGCAATTTTGATATGGTCTTCCTGTCCATTCTGTGATGCAAAATTAGAAGCCGGTCCCACTGAGCTCATACTCAAATCCATAACCTGGCAGAAGGATAGTTAGAAAATAGACACGCCCAATCTTTCTTTATTAACTAACTCAAATGAAGTTCATGTACCTTGAGGAACACATTATACATATGATGCCCAGAACATGATATACATAGCCCAGAACATGATATACATATTGGTAAGGAAACAAATAAAACGTCCTAGAAATGGAGACATACAGATGCCCAGAAGCAACAGAGAATAATATATTTATTCTCTCCCATTGTATTGCAGCCTTACAGTCCTGAATAAATATATAGAATGTAGAAAACATGTAAGATATCCTCTATGCAACAAACGTTGAATATAATAACAAGTCAAAATGAACATGACTGAATTACAGAAAATCCAGACCAACAAGAAAAGGTTAGGAATCTATTAAAACTTATACATTTATAGAAACCTAAATAGAACAAATATAAATAGAATTTTAAATAGCTATATATCATTCCAATTTGGGATCAACGACATCTATGGTTGTACCTTTATCATTCAAAAAAAAAATAACATGATTTAATCTTTTATAAGTATGATTGTACCTTAATTATTTCAAAAAAAAATATAACCTATTTTTATTCTTTTATAGGTCTCGATGGATACTTCAGATACAAACTTGCAAAACAGAAACTTCCAAGGAGCCTGTGGATATACTTTAGATGTAAAGCTTTCTAAGGATATTGTGCAATCAAAAAATTCCATGGAAGAACATGCCCCTGATTGCAAAGTAACGATACTGAGATGAGCCACCGGGTGAGAAGGAAATCTATGATATGGAGATGTTGTTGGTACCAGAGGGTGTCGCAAAACGTGATACATGTACGACCAATATGAACGACACTAATGTGACAGGTACACTATTGTTTACAACCCAGCTCAAATGGATTCTCTTGATGTAGATTCATAACAACAAAAGGAGTTGTTGCATAATGATAAGATAGGTTTGATGCATAACAAACCCAAAAAATCAATGACGGCTCGCATCATGCCGCAATGTAGTGTAGTTTTGATCCATTATGCTACCTATTTAGTACCTATTTTGTTAATAGTAATTATATTATCATGTCATAGTATTAATTAAGCCTACAAGGTTAATCGTGCCCTTTTCTAATTACATTTGCACTGAAAGTGATTGAGCCATAATTGAATCGGCCAAACAAATTCTATCAAACCTAGAAGGGAGAAGCTTGTGCTCATCTATGATGTTCAATTGTCGAGAAACCACATGGAATGCCTGTTTGATCCAAGAGAATTCCTGGGTAACGAGGTGATTGATGCAGGTCATAATACTCATTCAATTTTTGGTCATACGAAAGTCCTTTTCTTCCTAATTGCTCGATGTTTGTAGATCATAGATGCTTAAGCTGATTATAAAATGAGACTGGGAGGTAAAGTCTATCTTGAATCGGCATGCGTTATTGCAATTATGAAGGAGGAAGGAGAAAAGAAAGGGAGATTTGAAGGCGATTCTTGCACTAACGTGCGTCGTTATTTAACCGAAAGGGTGCTAGATTACTTGGATCATGATATGGTAACATTTGTTTCATTGAGATATTGTTCATTGATTATTAATTCTTTGTGCTTGACAAAATATTTCTTATTTGATTTAATAGGTTTTCCTTCCAATAAATATTAAGGGTTCACATTGGTACCTATTTGGATTAAATGTCATTTTAATAACATTGTTTAATTTCATCATTGTTATCTTACCATGTGATCCCTGTTTTTTTTATGAAAAAATATAGTTATCCCGTAGCAACACACGGGTATTTGACTGTCAAATATATGACTAATTATGAACTGTAAGTGAAGGTACATCTCTATGAGCAGATTTTCTAAGGTTACCGATGGGGGGTGGAGCCCATTGCCCAAAGGTTCACTAGCTGCATATCACATCACTTTGCACATTCTTGACCGAAGGTATAGCAGCCAAAGCGCGAATGGCCGAAAGCAAGGAACTAGTGCCGGCGGGATGCAAACCTTTGGCGAAGGCCGGCTGGTTATGCCTTTATGCTAAGATCCCGAGGGGAAACAACGCCTCAAGGGAGGTGTGTAGCGCCCGAGGTGTCACCGTCGTTCCATCGAGAAAATTGAGAGAAAACCCATGCAACCACCGCCGCAACACCACGAAGCCCACGAGCACGGTCGCACCTAGGCGTCTTCTAGGCGTGCTCGGGCGGGAGCCCAAGCCGCTAGCCCCTACAGCCACAGGCAGCAATCCAGGGGAGCAACCGGCCATGGCCCACCATATCGAGGAAGCCACCACTACTACAGATTCGCTCATCACTACCGCCGACATCGCCGAATTTAATCCACCGGCGGTGTTGAACCTCACCCGGCGGTGATGAACCGTTCAGCCTTGAGGAAACTCAAAAACTCCACGGATTGGACCAATTCCGGCGGTGAAGACTCGGATCACCACCGGGTTGAATCGTTCCCGGCGGTGGTCTTGATGGACCACAGATCACTCGCGGGTTTGAATTAGAACCGAAAGCGATTTGAAGATTGACACAAGCGGGTTGGTTTAGAACCGATAGCGATTTGGGAGGGAAGCAAAGGAACCGATAGCTCGCGGGGTTGAATGAAGAAGGAACAAGTAAAAACAAACGATAGAAACGAGCGGAGATGAATTAAAAACGACTTGAGAGTCATTATATATTACTAGATAATATATTTACAAAGCGAAAAGATAAAAAGCGGCGGGGGCCGCCATCGCCTCCGTCGCCTCGCGCCGCCGCCATCGCCATCGCCTCGCCGCCGCCGCCCTCCGCCCGGCCGCCTAGGCCTCGTCGTCATTTGCCGGCCTCGTCCTGCGCCGGCCGGCAGCGTTCCGCCGCCGGCTGCACGGAGCTCCGCCCGGCCTCGCCCGGTATCCCCTAGCGAGGATGTCGGCAATGGCCTCGACCTTGAAGGCGTAGAAGTTCGCCTTCTCTACCATCGGCCAAGGCACCGTTGGCAAGCCGACTTCTTCGGCGGTGGGTGAGCTTCTAGAGGGAAGCCGTGGGCGCGCCCGCGGTGAACACAAGCTCCTCGTTGGTGTAGGCGCCCGGCCATCGTCGATGAAGAACAAGCTAGCTGCACGGGGGTTTATGGAAAGAAAGAGGCTAATTAGCGATGGAGATGGTACCAAATCAAAGCGTTCTTATATAGCGGCAACCCACGGAATGCATGCGGTTCATTGTCATTCCCAAGGCGGCGCCATGAAAAGCGATCAACAACGCATGACCGGCTCATCCAATGGCCGCCACGATCGGCCCGTCTCCCCACGAAAGGCTAACCGGCTACGGCGTTTGCGGCGTTTTCAATGGCCGCTTCCTCGGGCACGGCGTTTCCCAACACCCAATCCCGAAATCCCGGTTCGATACCCAACAAGCCGAGTTTTTGACCATTTTTTTCAAGAACGATGATCGAGTTTAGCATTGTTATTTTGAAACAAGGAATGCATGCTTTACATTGTTTACGATTTCTACAAGATCAACCACACGTACCTTCGATGCCGGTAGGTGAGGGAGCGGGAGGGGAGGGAGACGAGAGACTTCTACCGGCCGGAGCACGAATGACACTCAACTAGTAAGTCGTAGCACATCCACAACACCTTAGGGCCATTTAAAGAATCAAACTTTGTACCGGCCAACGGATAGCCATCACTTTTTTTTTTTTTTCTACCACAATCTTCGTATTGTCCACGTTCACTTAGTGTGTTCCGCGAGGCCCATCTTTGCATGCATGTCGCCGCTTGGAGAACCGCGTTGCGGTAGCATTCACCGCCGGTTAGGAAACCGACGGTGTCTTTGGAATCGATGAGAAAAAGCACGTGGCACCACCGCGGCGTCGGCCGGATTAAATCAATGTCGGTTAAAACACCGCCGGGTGTAGTTTCACAACCGGCGATGATGTGTAGATCACCGTCGGTCGCAGATCTCTCTGCCGGTGGTATTCGACATCACCGCCGGGTGAAAACTTAGACCGGCGGTGATTTCAAAAATTCAACTACCGCACGGTTCTCAACTCGACCGGTGACCATCGCACCAATCTTTGGCGCCTTCGCCGCCCGTCCTCCCCAGCAACGGTCGACTCAACCACGCCATCTCGCCTATTTAAACGGCAAGGGGACGCTGTGTTTTGCACCCGTTTCTCCTCTCTGTTCTTGCATTCTTGGTTCGTCCAAAGAGTTCCTAACTCTCTCCTCAAAATGAGAGGGCTTAGTTTTGAATTTTAGTGTTATAGGTTTTGGATCTAGGAAATCTTTTTCTTCTTATTTTCCTTGTTCTTCGTCCTCGATCTTCTTTGCTAGCAAAGTACTTTCAGTTCCACATAGATATGGCCTTTCTTTGGGAGAAAGCCCTCCACATACTGATATATCGTAGTCAAGAAAATGGTTTTGAAAAGGTGCTAGAAGAGCCTTACTGATGATGAAGGAGAGACACGGGGCTTGCGGCTTACGTGGGTGCCATGATTCAAGATCAAACTACGGACTCATATTAAGAGTCCGAGTCCTTGTGCTTTGGGGTGCTAGTGTTCACCAATATCCAGGCACATGGGCATATAGTATCTCGAATCATATGGTGCATCCATGGAAAAACAATGACCATTGGACCTAGTTCTTTGTGATTTCATCCTTGGTCCAATGGTCAAGTTTGAAATTTGAAGATGAAGCTCCGGTGAATCTCATCCTCCAACCTCCTCAATGAGTGCACGTAGCAGCCTCGCCACTTCTTCTCGATCCGAGAGAGGTGCTACAAGAGACTTCTTGAGGTGGTTAAATTTTAATGTGTTTGTACACTTTGATTGTAGCATTGACCTATCGTGAATTGGTCTTTATTACCGTATATTTAGTTCTATGTAAGGTCTTTGCTATGGAAATATATGTAATGTAAGGTCTTTGTTATGGAAATATATGCAATCAAATTTCTTATACATTTGTATTTTCGTTTTGTTATGAATGTTGATTGTCTCTTCGATATCTTTGAGTTCCCATTTTTTACCCTTCATCGAACATAATAAAGGCGGTTGCGTCAATGAAATATGCTGCATATTGTGAGGAAAATTCAACAGATATATCCAAATCTAATGTGAATGAAATAAAGTTATATTTGTAACAAAAACAAAGAACGAGATAATGAATTTTATTCACATCCATATCCCCTTAAGAACAGATAACCAAAACTCCGGCTTGGGTGAAGCATCTACTCGTACATATGCGGCGGAAGATCTTTGCAACAATGCATGCATGCATGCAAACCGAAAGTGAAGTGACAACACTTTGTGAATTCTTTGCCGGATACATACAAACAACCGGTAGTGATATTGTATTCATAGCCGGCTCCATTCAAATAACCGGTAGTCATGTTGTTATCACTACGGGTATATCTTAATACCGCGGTGATGTACCCCGCGATCGATCAAGCGCTATAAATCACGGCGCCCGTGCATCCACACACATACCCAAGCACGCACCCACAAGCTCGGTCACCACCCCACGAAATCCAATCCTCTTTCACTCTCTCTCTCTCTCTCTTTCTAGGAGATTTGTTCATGGCTTCGAGGACATTACATTGGTAAGGATATTTTTTTCTTGTCTAGAATTCCTATATATATGCATATAAACAATATATATATATATATACTATATATATTTATGAGCGTTGTCCTTTTTTTCCTTTTTATCGCTCATTTGGTGGTATGAACGGTCCTCCGCCTTTGCCGCCACCACAAGAACCAGGTTTCCATCTTTGGTGATGTGCCATTCGCCCGGTGTGGACACAAGGCCATTCCCTTATCCGATCATCGTATGTAATTTTTTTCTAACATTTTTTTATTTCTTATTTTATTGTAACAAATACATGGACAATTAGTTTAACTTAACGTCATTTTGTTGCATTTATATGTGTCACGAGACTTTATCCCAAATATAATGGCTAGAAACAAACACTTAGCTAGTTCTCTATCTCGGTTTTGTGGAGACCACGACATCTAGAGCATCGTCACATGGTCATCAACTATATACGTGTGAAATAAGTTTTTTTACATCCCTTCGAGGATTCGGGACACAAAAACCACCTAATCCACGAGGGGAAACGAGAGAACGACCGTGCAAAAACGCCGAGTACCATGCCGTTTCCTTGTGCTTAGATGCGCCGACGTGTTTGCTACATTGTGCCCGATTTTCGCACTTCAAGATATTTGCCTTGTCTTACGATAATATCCCCCCGGCAATATAGCGAATATGTTGGGAGTTACAACCATGATGATGTGGTAATAAATTAAATTCATCATTTTGGCAATGCATATTAGATAGATTCACATCATCCTCATTCATTTTGATTCTCCCACTTGCAGATTTTGCTCCACGATCTTACTTATGTTGCATGTGGCTTGGCGGCCGTTCTCGACCAAGCTTCTGAGGCACCGACTTCGCGGTGCGATTGGGACTTACGTGCACACCTCGGCCAGCAAACTACGGAAAGGCGACAATGCGCATAAGGTTTACTAACTTAGACACGGTCGTTCGGTAGGTTATATCGTGGTCGAGCATTTTTACGTCCCACGAGGGACGAGAGAGTGCAATCATAAGGGCATTGACCTTCATCGACTCAAGCGGATACTTAATCCGTGACATCAATTACCCGATATTTCTACAATCCTACATTCGTGTGCATGGATCACAAAAGCTGGACCCATATTGATCCCGACGGCGATGATGATGATTAGTGTGTTTACTATGTTAATTATTTGTAAGGTTGTATGGCTCCTTCCTAATTAATTTGTAATGTTCTTGTGGCCCATGTGGTCTCAAACTTTTTACGAGCCTTTCACATGCAAATGGGGAAGCACCCACGAAGTTTGAGATTTTTGGAGTTGGTTTGGTACTTTTCCCGGTTTATTTGAATTTCTACGCGACGCCACCTCGTAATTATAGTTTGAACTGGCGTACTTACCGAAAAGAGCCGGAATCTTTGCTAGACTTTTTCACGGGGTCTCATGTGCCCTAGGAGGCAAATCACCATGGAGGTCCAAGAAAAATTCTTGTGTTTCCATGGTTTAATTAGCCTTCTTTTTGCCGGTTTAGCTCGAAGAAAATCATAGTAATTAAAATATTTATCGAGAAAAACCTAAGAACTTGTGTGGGGTCATATTTTGGGTGTACATGGCTGGGAAAAAAAAATTCAAGCCATTTCCACCAAGGGGATTACACATCCTTCCACAGAGGCACATGATCCCTACCATCGAACCCAGGACTATACTGATGTAGTTCTTGTGCTCCATGTGGTTCATATGTTTCTTAGGTGTTGTAGTGGTCTCAAACTTTTTACGAGCCTTTCACATGCAAATGGGGAAGCACCCATGAAGTTTTTGATTTTTAGGAGTTGGTTTGGTACTTTTCTCGGTTTATTTGAATTTCTGGCGCAAGCGCCACCTTGTAATTATAGTTTGAATCGAGCGTACCCACGAAAAAGAGCCGGAATCTTTGCTAGACTTTTCTATAGGGTCTCATGTGCCCTAGAAGGCAAATCACCGTGGAGGTCCAAGAAAAATTCTTGTGTTTCCATGGTTTAATTAGCCTTCTTGTCGCCAATTTAGCTAGAAGAAAATCATAGTAATTAAAATATTTATCGAGAAAACCTAAGAACTTGTGTGGGGTCATATTTTGGGTGTACATATTTGGGAAAAAAAATTCAAGCCATTTCCACCATGGAGGATTACACATCCTTCACAAAGGTACATGATCATCCATGAAGTGGTAGCATTTCTATTTCCTTTGCCGGTTTAGGTGTAATAACCGGCGAATAGGATTGGGGTGAAATTTTCCAAATCTATCTCGAACCTCCCGCCATTTCGTTTCCCCACCGCACCCAAACCAGCCTTGCCTATATATATAGGTGAGTGGCTCGGAGTGAAATTTTGGCAAGCCATTTGAACACAGCGCCATTTTCGTTTCCCCACCAACGCCGAAAGAGCACGGATTTCGCCAAGCGGAGCGCACCACCAACTCCAACGTCGCCGTTCGTCGTCCCCCTCGCCACGGGCCGTCCGTTCGGCGCATCCCGGTCGTTCGCTCCGGCGGAATCGAGGCTTGACGGCGTTCTCCCACGCCGCGCTCCTCCACTCCAATGTCCCCAGCGCCCGCGCCCGGCATCCTCGCCCCTTCGGGCCCTTCCCACGGTGAGAACTAATTATCCCTTTAGGTGTTCGAGTTTTTACCTATGAGAATGAGAACTAATTCGCGCTGTCCTAGTCTCGCGTCGCCCGCTTGGTCTTCCTCCACGCCCGACGGAGGACCGCCGCCACACCTCTCTGCCGTCCATGACCTCACGCCCGTCTTCCTCTTCACCGCTCGGACGCCGTACCGTCGCGACCATGTCCTCCTCAAATCCACCAAGACAAGATAGGGCGCGCGAGGCGCATGAAAGCTTGGTGAGTGCGTCGGTCCACGGCCCCTTGAGGTGTTCGTTGAAATGCCCGCCTCGGTCCGCGCAACTTTGTGCTCGAATTCTGAATGAAATTCATGAGTTAGTGTTGTTGAAATCCGGTTTTGATATTTTAAATATATATTACGTGCTTACATGTATAGGCAAGCATGGCGTGGTGCGTAATGTTTGTTGGTCTTCTTAGGGGATCTATCTTTGGGAAGATTGCTATGCTCAAGTCCAAGGCTACGCTAATTCTTTGCTTAATTGAAGAGAATACTTGTGAAGATTCAAGAGAAGCCACCCCACATACTTGTGAAGATTGAAGAGAAGCCACTCCACATACTTTTGAAGATTTCGAGAATTGCCGCTTAATTGGTTTTGGAAAGATGTCATGCTTTTATTTATGTCTATGACTCTATGGTCATTGGTCTTTTTATTTTAGAAGTTGATGTAGGCTTAGTTTCTAGAACATTAGGTGGATTTTGTTGTATGTAACCATTAAATCTGTAATGTTTTTGACGATATTAATGTATGATGATTTTTCGGATTTAAAAGAGCTGAATTCCACGAATAAATTCAAAAAAATTTAAACAAAAAAACGCCGGGTAGCATGGGCCCGACGGTGAATGACATACAAACCGGTAGTGTAACTACACGAACACTATCGATTTGAATTACAAAACCGTCTTCTATGACAGAAATATCAGCGCCGGCTGCATTAATCAACCGATAGTCTCCACTCTAATAATGCTTTCGGGTTGAAAACAGCCCGGCGGTGTTCACGTAATGTTCAGCGGGTCCAAAGTAAGCCGCCATTGTTAGCTCTTCGATACTTTGTCGGCTCAATCTAACCCGATAGTGTTATCCTTACGATTCGTCGGTTCGTTAAAGCTTGCGGTGCTCTCAATATCAACTACGCGCGGTGACTTCCGAACACGCATTGCTTGGATCAAAAATCTTTGCTGCGGTCCGTGGACACCCGGCGGTGTTCGGTGACGGTCTTATTTGCCGGTTCGATATCAAACCGGCGATCTCTCCTTGCATCACCGCCCGGTGTTTTGACCGGTAGTGTTTCAAACCCCACATCACTACCGCTATGGTTACGCGGTTTAGTTTTCGGCGGTGAAGGGGGTTGGAGCCCGGCGATGATGGACAATGCGTAGTAGTGCACCGTCGCCATGGTTGCCACTCGAACACCGCGATCGGGGCTGGGTGGCGGCGGCCGCACCTAGCCGTCCTTGCTCTCTAGGGAAGCGAGAGGACCCGCCGTTTGAGGACCCCCAATCACGCACCACAGGGCTTCCACATCGGTGTGAACAGGCGTCCCCGCAGCCGTTGCCCGGCCAGAAAGAGCGGCGCCCCGCGGTGTCTAGCGGCGGGCGGCCCGTGACACAAAAGGCGTGTCTAGCCACGACCGCCGAACATTGGCTGCCCCAGCGCCGAGGGGAACAATCCCGGTGCCGGCCAAAGGGGGGTGTCTAGATGCGCACCACCAACCTTCCAAACGCCCAGATCCGGCTGAAGTTATTGAGGGAGAAAAGGAGAGCGAGGAGGAGAAATAGGGTGAAGGAGGCTCCACGGGCAGCCACCGCCACACCACCGGAGAGGGCGATGGCCTCGACTCGTTGGTTTGTCCTAGATGATGTCCGTTGGGGTTTCTTAACGCAAGCGAGAAAGAGATCAAAAGCGCGCGGAAATGCCGGCGTAGCTTTCACCGGGAAGTATTCGAGGTGGTATCGTATTTCCACGAGGGGAACGGTTGTGCAAATTGTCTCTTATCTAGTTCGCCTAGGGTAGCAAAAGGGAGAAGGTAAGAATAGCAAGGTCTTCTAAGGTTAGAGTTCCTAGATAAGATAGTGCGCCACCATCCACTTACTTGGGCACCGGATAACACACACAGATGCATAGCGATGCCGGCCAATAGCCCTACTCAAACACCGGCGTGGGGAATACAAAGGGCCGGACGGGGCTGTCACCACCTACCACCTACCCCTCATTCACGCGTTCGAGGCAAAGCGAAGGTGGCCTCTAGCATAAACACCACGTCTACGCTATGACCAACTACTCTAGCGTTGATCGGGGTGACCCGGTGTGCAGGCCCTCTACCGCAGTACCCACCTCAAGGACGGACGACGAACCAACAAGAAAACAAGAACAAAACTAGCTTGAAGTAAGAACTTATTACCAAAGAGAGGACACGAACCTTAGTACTCCAAGTAGTACTAGATCCGCCGAGAGGTACAAGTGAGAGGAGCCGACATCCCCGGCACTCCAGGTGGAGGTAACCGACAACTCCGGTACTTCTCCATCTCTCTCTTCTTCCTCACTCACTCCTTACACTAGAGAGCTAAACTATAAAAGTGGAGCTCTCCTCTCTAATGCTACATTGTGCCTCCTTGAGAGTGGGATGGAATGGGATGAGATGCTTTACAAGGAGGCAATAGCCTCTTTATATAGGGAAAGGAGGAGAGAATGGATGGGCTGTGCTTTGTTCGGGGAAAATTGGCGGGAACTCAAACTTGCACCGCATGCAACCGCCGCGTGAAGATCGCTCCAAACCGCCCGGAGAAGGGCCGGAAGAGGCGCTAGAAAATTTGCGCCGGCCGCCGCGGTGGGCCGGTCGCCGCGATGTGGCCACGCCCTCGACCCCGGCCTTTTTCTGTTGTGTGTGCGGGCCTTCCTACATTGGGCCTATGGTGGTGCACGGTCCAGATTCCTTGTTTATTCGGCCTTCTTGCTCTTCCTCCCCTTAGGCGTAGTTACGAAATGCGCCTTTTATTGTTACTTTTGTGTACTTTGTGTATTTTGACTTCTTTTCCACTCTAGTACCTGCAAAAATATATTTTCTTCCAATACAAGTGGAACTAGATTAGTGGTAAAGGTTTATGTGATATATGTTTGCTTGTTCCTGTGATTTGGGTGTAAGTTGGTGGTATAAATTAGTTAATTATGACCGCCAACAACTCCCCACACTTAGCCTTTGCTCGTCCTCAAGTAAAGATTGAAGGACTAAGTGGGTTCATCTCCCTTGATTTCAAAATCTGCATACTGAGGTTATTCCAAACTTTACTGCACTGTGAACTTCAAAGTGTCTACTAGAATATCATTGAGTAATTGAAAAAATGGAACAGCCTGGATTTACAATCTCCCATAAAACTCAAACTCGAAAACTTGGGGTTTTTAAGTGTTTCAAAACAAAGATAGCTCGTGTTCCTTGAATGCTTCACTCGGATCGCTCAAATATTTGTATGTGGTTCCTCACCAAGGCTTTGCATTATGCTTTTTTTTTATCATCCTACTTCTAAGGCTTTATCGGAGTTTTAGGTAGGAATGAATATGAATGAGGCACACTTACTTTGCATATGTTGTTGGATCAAAAACTGGACCACGAGGGAGATGCAAGGCATACACTTTGATCGAGACGTGCAAGTGTGTAGAAGGTAGAGTATAAGTGTGTATATATATATATATATTTCTTTTTGGTACTCTATTGCATCATGATTCTCCTTTTTAGATCGTAATGCCTTTGGGAAAAGTATGGGCTATCTTTTAATTTATTTTTTGACGGGCTTCTTTTGGCACGTCATCTTTTATTTGATTTGGACACGCGTCCATATTTTTTTCTTATGCCACTTGGCGTAGATATATATTTTTTTTTGCATAGCCCATATCTCTCTTTTGGCATATGAGAATGTACGGAGACTAGAGATGTCATAATGATGGTGATGCAATGAGTAATTCTTTTTGGTGGCTGGAAAAAAAAATTGCATGTTGTGTGCAACTCTTAGTGTAAGAGTTGGCATTTTATTTCGGGTGTACGTGTATCTCGATCATGGGTGTATGACAAGAATCTCAACAATAGGTCACGAGAATTTGATAGAACGCATAATACAAAGCAAGAGGCATATGTGTGGACGGTTCATATATAATTGTTGTGGCCTTGGTAGGTATTTTTAAAGCAATTCAAGGAAACATGCTATTTGCATTTATAATTTTGTAAAAGAAAAATCCCAAGTTCTTTGCAAGAGTAAGCAAGAATCATGTCATCCTACTATATCTCATTCGTCAATTACTTAGATAATCTAGGTTCCCTAGTTTAAAGTGTTCACAAGTTTGAAGGAATGTTTGCATGGAATAAAAAGTATGCAAACTTATAATCATAGGAAGACATGCTAATGGAGTATCTAAAGTTCTGAATTTTTGAAATTATTCAATTTTAAACTTTCAAAACTTTTAGAGATGTCTTGGGTAAAGTTTGCACATACCATATTTGAAGATGAAGGAGTTAATGGTGATTGTTCATTTCGTCCCTTCGCATAGTGGATCACTTTCGATATTGTGCCACGTGTTGGGAGGTCTCGAATGTTTGGTCGTTATTTTTTTTTAGAGATCTCCCCCACACTGGTTCTTGTACCTCTTTTTTTTTTTTTTTTAATAATTTGAACATTTGAGAGCCAAATTATTAATATTTTTATTATTATCTAAAAATACATGTCCTTATTTTTCTTTTAATTTGATTTGTTTAACTTGTTCACTCAACTTTTTAGCCTTTAAAACATAACTCCAACAAGGTTAAGATAAAAAGGCAATGTAAATATAACCTTGAGTTGTCTCCAACATAAATTACTCCCAATTTAATGACAATAATACTCTAAAGTTCATTAACCAAAATTAAACACCATGTCTAAATTCGATTAAAGAAGGCTATTTTAACCTAAGCACCATGCTTAATTTAAAACGCCTATGGATATACTTCTAGATAGTACATCCAAACCAGAGTGTTTAAATCATACACAAGGGAAACGAGATAATGCCTACGGATATAAATATGAGTAAAGGTGTTGGTGAACATTTTATTTACCTTTGCATACTGAAAGTGTTCCTACAGGAAGTGGAGCGAGATGGAAACCTTGAGTTTTGCTTCGGCGGTGACTTGATTGTGTGAGTCCAACTCAGGTAAAACCACGAGGTGTGGTCATAAACATGACTTAGTGCAAATGGACCTCAAGACTCAGAGGTAGCAAAGGTGCAATGGGGGCACCTTCTTTTATTTCCTCCCTTTTTTTTTTATATATGTATATTTTTTATTATCATAAATAATTCTCATATTTTTTTAGCAAGGTAGAGCTAACATCTCTCTTTTTTTTTTAACCAAGATGATTGGTGCATGGAACATGTGGTGAGATTCTTACCGTCCTCCCCCACACTTGAACTTTTGCATAAAAGTCAAGTGTGTGATATGGGGTCTCCTTTTCGAAAGTGTGTTCCATCAAATCACCGAGGGATTTTTGATTGATGCAACCCTCGTGCTCCATAGTACCATGTGTACCTTTGTTCTTCTTGATCTTCACCTAAAATGGTTAGCAACCAAGAATACCCGAAGGTGCATTCTCACTTGAAAGCATGTTCTTGCTTTTATTGATATAAGAAAGAGATTTTTTGTATGATAATCCGGGGGTATCTCCGGTAGTGCTTACTTTATGGTCATAAGCTTGACCGCCAAAGCTAGGACAAAGATTATAGCCGTAAGCTGTGATTGGCTTCGAAGGTGATGGCTATAAGAGCTCGCCCTATGGATGGGAATGGTTTGGTTTGGATTTTGAGAGGTTGGAAGAGTAAGATTTTTTTATCTTATATTTTTTTATTACTAGGATACACGGGTGGACTAGGGCTGGAAACAAATACGACGACCGTTCCTTGGCAACGGCGCCGAAAAGCTTGTTGGGGTTTCTTAATAAAACGAAAAAGAGATCTGCAAGCGCACGGAAATGCATTTGTAGCTTTCACCCGGAAGTATTCGGGGGTATCGTATTTCCACGAGGGAACGGTTGTGCAAATTGTCTCTTAGCTAGTTCACCTAGGGTAGCAAAAGGGAGAAGGTAAGAATAGCAAAGGTCTTCTAAGGTTAGAGTTCCTAGATAAGATAGTCTTTGCCACCATCCACTTACTTCGGGGCACCGGATAACACCCAGTCCGCCAAGCGATGCCGGCCAATAGCCCTACTACGAAACACCGACGTGGGGAATACAAAGGACGGACAGGGCTGTCACCACCTACCACCTACCCCTCATTCCGTACGCGTTCGAGGCAAACGAAGGTGGCCTCTAGCATAAACACCACGTCTACGCTATGACCAACTACTCTAGAGTTGATCAGGGTGACCCGCTGTGCGAGGCCCTCTACCAAAGTACCCGCCTCAAGGACGGACGACGAACCCGACAAAAAAACAAGAACAAAACTAGCTTGAAGTAAGAACTTATTACCAAAGAGAGGACACGAACCTTAGTACTCCAAGTAGTACTAGATCCGCCGAGGTACAAGTGAGAGGGAGCCGACATCCCCGGCACTCCGGTGGAGGTAGCCGACAACTCCGGTACTTCTCCATCTCTCTCTCTTCCTCACTCACTCCTTACACTAGAGAGCTAAACTATAAAAGTGGAGCTCTCCTCTCTAATGCTACATTGTGCCTCCTTGAGAGTGGGATGGAATGGGATGAGATGCTTTACAAGGGAGGCAATAGCCTCTTTATATAGGGAAAGGAGGGAGAGAATGGATGGTCTGTGCTTTTGTTCGGGGAAAATTGGTGGGAACTCAAACTTGCACCGCATGCAACCGCCCAGCGTGAAGATCGCTCCAAACCGCGAGAGAAAGGGCGGGAAGAGACACCGAAAATTTGCGCCGCCGCCCAGCGGTGGGCCGGCGCCCCGCGGGGCCGCGCCTCTCGCCCCCGGCCTTTTCCCTCGTTGTGTGTCCGGGCCTTCCTACATTGGGCCTATGGTGGTGCACGGTCCGATTCCTTGTTTATTCGGCCTTCTTGCTCTTCCTCCCCTTAGGCATAGTTCTGAAATGCGCCTTTGTTGTTACTTTGTGTACTTTGTGTATTTTGACTTCTTTTCCACTCTAGTACCTGCAAAAATATATTTTCTTCCAATACAAGTGGAATTAGATTAGTGGTAAAGGTTTATGTGATATATGTTTGCTTGTTCCTGTGATTTGGGTGTAAGTTGGTGGTATAAATTAGTTGATTATGACCGCCAACAATGTCGGTGTGGCAAGGATACCTGATGATTGTGTCGTAGTGAACCCAAGTATGACTGATCATCAAACCCATGATTCAATGCATGATGCTTAGATGGGAACTCACCAGCGGCGATGCAAGCTTTGATGCGTGACGATCCTTAGTGGCGATGCTAGCTTCGATTCGTGTCGATCAGGTAGAATGTCCTCTCTCTAGTCTACGGAGCCACTTGAGGATGAGGTGGTGAGGAGGACGCCGACGGCGTGCTTGCCGGCAAGGTGCCGCTGCCCTTGGCCTAACCCACCTGCTGCGAGGCTGGTAGAGGATGCCGCAACACTATACATCCCAATGGAGGGGCGATGTGCAGCATGGAAAAGCATAGCGATGTCGTCGAGGGGAGTGGAGCGATGACTCGCAGGGGCAATGTGGTGTCATGCACTCCTGCGTAGTCACGGAGGAGACCGAGGCAATCCACTACTACAATAGCCTACTATAAGAACGCCAGCCATTTTCATTAGGGGCGGAGGCGTCCCTACATTGGGCGGCAGGCCACGTTGGAAACCAGTCGCCCCTACTAAAGGCACAGTAGGGGCGGCTGGTGTTACGAACCGCCCCTACTATTAGTGGGGGCGGCTCGATATCCGGCCGCCCCTATTGTGTCTTGTGAGGGGCAAGGGGGGGTGAACCGCCCCTGCCGTGATAACAGCAGGGGCTTTGGTTCTAAAACCGCCCCTACAGTGGTCTGTAGATAAGGCCGAACCAGCCACTTTCTTCCACCTCGGGACACTCACTCAAACTCAAAAAAAAAAAAAGGTTGGGAGGCCTTGGGCTCCTCCCAAAAAATTGCTCTACTAACGGGGGAGAGGTTTTCAACTCAAATCCTTTGGTGGTTAGTCTCAAAAAGGTAAGAAAATGCTATTCCTACCACTTAATTCAATTTTTAATGGTTGTTGTGGAGTAATTTAAATTTTGCTTTGCTCTCACTTTTTATGGTGCTTGAGCTTTTATATGGAGCAAACTAGAGCTTAGGTTTGGAAGTGCTAGTGGAGATTAGTGAGAGTATTGAATTAGACCCTTTTTTTTGGTGGCTCTTACATGTGATTTTAGTAGAGTAATAAAATAGGTGCGGTTCATGTGTTCATGGTTGATGAACATGTTTTTTTAATTCATAGTTTAAATTTGTAACAAGTTTTTTCTCTCTCATATGATGTGCAAGTGCTATTATTATTTTTTCTAAAATTTTCTAAAATGATAATCTATTAGTGTGTGCTATAACTTTGATATTAATGCATTTCTTAATTTTAACCATTTAGGGTTTGGCATGTATATGTATTTATATATCGACTAATTAGTCATTTGATGTATTTTCTTTCTTTGTTGTACTAAAGGATGGAGTACAAGAATATGCGGATGTATGGCACGTTAAGGTGGAAGCAAGGTTTTAATGATGAGCTGAATAAATTTATTGAAGCGGCGAGAATCATGTGAAGACATTGAAACGAGGATTCAATAATATATACGTGCCATGATTGCAAGAATGAGATAGCATATAGAGACGTGAAGACCATCAGACAACCTTTGATTACACGAGGATTTGTTGCGGATTACACAATCTGGATCTATCACGGTGAAAATGTTGTTGGTGACGTCAACTTCGATGATCTAGGAGATGACCCCGAAACCCTAGAGCGCTTGTCTCAATTATGCGGTGAGTTTGAAACAAAAGGAACCCCGAGGACCGACGGTGAACTACACGGTGGTGATGGTTGGGATGGTATGGACACAAATGTCGTTGATGGTAGGCGAAAAGGTGATGTTGATGATGATGTCGTAGCGCGTGAAGGGGATGAAGATGACGATGATTATTTGGACCAAATGCTTAATGCCCTTGGACCAGAAATATTGTGGAAGAGTGTGAAAGATATAGAGAACCTAGAGAGGGTGAGAGCAACATCGAAGGAAACTGTGTATGGTGTTGAAAAGGGTTGTCCGACACACTGGACGCTACTACGTTTTGTGGTTGAGCTATTGATCTTGAAGGCTAAGTACGGTTGGTCGGACTGTAGTTTCAATGATCTGTTGCGTCTCCTGTCATGGTTGCTGCCACAACCAAACTCAATGCCCGTCAATACTAAGTCCATTAACAATGAGTGTTGAAAAGATCCATGCATGCCCGAACCATTGTATCCTTTTTCGTGGTGACACGTTCAAGGGACTAGATAAATGTCCTAGGTGCGGGGCTAGTCGGTACAAGAACAACAATCTATACAGCGGGGACGAGACCTCCATTGGGAACAAGAGGAAGAAGGGTGGGAAAAATGTGGTACAGAATTTTTATCTCGAAAAGGACACTCGGTTACGCATTGATCCAAAGCAGAGAAGAGTTCCTACCTTGGTAATGTGGTACCTGCCAGTGACGGACCGCCTGAGGCGAATCTTCCTAAACCCCAAAGAAGCCGCAATGATGACATGGTGGTAAGATGCGCGCAAGATTGATGATTATAAGATTTCACACCCTACCGATGGTATTTTCGGTGGCAAAACTTTGATAATAATCGAAAAGACTTCGCTCAAGACCCAAGGAATGTACAGTTTGGGTTAAGCACCGATGGAGTGAATCCCTTCAATGAGAGGATGAGTGACCATAGCACTTGGCCAGTGATCTTGACCATGTACAACATCCCAACGTACCTATGCTAGCTGAGAAAGTACCTTTTTCTTAATGTTCTCATTTCAGGTCTGAAACAACCAGGCATTGACATTGACGTGTTTATTGAGCCTGTGTTGCAAGAATTCGAGAATCTATGGAAGAAAGGGGCGCTGATGTATGATGCGTTCCGAAAGGAGGAGTTCTTATGTCGAGCCATAATCATTGTTTCTATCAACGACTATCCAGCGTTGTTTGCTTTGTCTAGACAGATCAAAGGGAAGACTACATACGTCAGTCTGCTTGGATGGTACTATATGGGTGTATCTAAATGCATCCAAAAAGGTGGTTTACTTGGGCAATCGACGCCACTTAAAGAAAATCACAAGTACCGAAGCATGAAATACAAACACTGGTTCGACAACACTGTAGAGACTGAAGACCCTCCGGAGAGACATCAAGATGGACAACATGTGTTCAGAATGGTGAAAAACTTACACATTGTCTACGGAAAGAAGAATCTAGATGAGACGAACATAGATCGAAGTACACCTCCTATCGAAGGCGTACCTTTCAAGAAACAATCCATCTTCTTTCAGTATCTCGAATATTGGCCAGAGTTTGAGGTTCCCCATGCAATTGATTCTATGCACTTGAAGAAGAATGTCTTTGAAAGTACCATGGGTCTCTTGATGGACACGAAAAAGTCGAAGGATGGTCTAAATTCACGAAAAGACATGGTGCAGCTAAATGTGAAGCCCGAGCTTCACCCTGCACTTAAGAATGGAAAATACACTCTGCCTGCGGCTAGCTTCAACTTGACCCTAGAAGAGAGAAGGGCTATACGCACTTACCTAAAGGCGGTCAAAGTTCCGACTGGGTTTTCAGCGAACATCAAGAAGCTAGTGTCCATGAAGGACCTGTCAATAACACACTACAAGGCTCATGATTGTCATGTAATGCTGACGGTGTTCCTACCTATTGTGATCAGGGTTATAAAGCTAGAATTCTTGAAAATGGCCATCACTCGCATGTGCTACTTCTTCTCAAAGATATCCCAGAAGACGATTGGCAGGAAAGAGCTTACTGAACTACATGATTTCATGGTGGAGACCCAAAAATAGCTAGAGATATGTATGCCTCCTTCTTATTTTGATATAATGCCACATCTCATGCTTCACATGGTTCATCAGATATAGGTACTGGGCCCTTGCTACTTGCATGAAATGCAGTGCATTGAGCGATTCATGTCGATTCTAACTCGATTCGTGCATAATCGAGCATATCCAGAGGGCTCCATGATTGAGGATTACAATACTGAAGAAGTTGTCGAGTGCTGTCAAGAGTGGCTAAAAGTACAGAGAGGGATTGGTAAACGTGATTCACGTCATACGGGTAGGTCGGCTGGGAAAGGCATCAGCGGGAGGAAATGTAACACCCGATTTTAAGGACAAAACCGAATGCACACCATATGTGAGCCCTGGAAGTCAGTTTTCACATATAGCTACAAATGAAAGGTAGTATCAATTCACAATGCTTAAAATATAACGAACATAATATAAAAGTTTATAACCTCAGCTAGCAGACAGCGGAAAGACACTCTGATCTTCTAGTGTAGACTCCACAGGGACCGACTGACTGGTTGATCACAAGCCTGACTTCCTCCTGAGGTGGGGTGAAATATCAAGGGTGAGTCCATGTCGAACTCCGCAAAAATAGCCAGGGGTTTAATGAGGCTTAAGAGGCTGACACTAGTTTGACTGCGGTTGCTTTTAGTGGAGGTCAAGTTTTAAGCTTAAGCATCAAGGAATCCCATTATCCCATATTCACAAGATTAAACCCATATGAACAACAAGTATCTCATGATCAATGAACATATATAACAACATCTCCAACATAAAGTTAAATCCTTCCCTTGTTTTTCTAGGTCGTTCATGACCGTGAACACGACCCGATATATCAGTTTTTACTCTGCTTTGCAGAGGTGTACACTTTCACTACGAAGTTAATGTTTTCCCAAAGCATGGGTTTATAACTCCCAAACCCGAGAAACCATTATAAAGCCTTTCAAAGGTTTATCTAAATCTGCTAATAGCAATAGGGCTACAACCCATTCTCTTCCATTCCGGTAACCATCAACACATATAGACAAGGTCCTTTGACCGACTAGAGCGAGCCACGTAGCCCCCATAGGCATGCGGTAAATCCTGAATTTTGCCAAAGGATAAGTCCTTATGGAGAGCTAAGAGCATCATTAATAAATAAACACAAGCTCTTTCGCCCTATAAACCATGTTATCAACAACTTCATATAATGTACCTTCTTTGCATTAATCATTAATCATCATTAGTATGGTTGAGCGCTAGCAAAGATTCTACCCAATGCAAAACCCATAGGTGTCAAGGAACAAGTATTCAAGGGCTAGGAAAATCCTTAAGGGCAATCAAGGAGGACACATGCATCATGAATTATTAATTATGGTGATTAGGACATTAAGGATGGTCCCAAGCTATACTTGCCTTAATACAATCCTTTTCAAGTCCAAAGCTTCAATGAATTCCTTCTTAATCGACAACTGCTGAATCACCACGTAAAGCTCACCGTCTACTTGATTCCAAACAGTAACATACAACCATATAGGGCCAATCATGCATAACAAACAAGGCTATAATTAGAATAGTACACCAGCAGAAGGAAAACAAGTTGAAAAGCTTATAAAACTAATCTACACGTCACTACGATCACACTGAGGCGAAAGCACACTAATCGAGCTACGATGCGGAAAAATCGTCTCTCTTGAAGACTATTCTTTTAAGGACAAAAAGAAACTACAAGCTTGGTTCATTTTAATTATATAAAAGTATGAATAGAATATCCTAGAGAAATATCTTATAAGTCAATTTGTTATTTTGAAATGAAAAACCAAGATAATCTAATTATACATTAATTTATAAATGTTGCCGTAAGAATTAAGCAAGCTAAGCTTTAACTTTTACAAAATAAAATAACGTGTACCCGTGTGCATGATAAAAGGGGTATATGGAGTGTATTTCGAGGATTTGTTTTTGAAAAGGAAAATGGACATAAAATGCATGTGACGTGATGATCGGCGAGTTGGGATCAATGAACAGACTAGCTTGCCGAGTCAAACAAAAGGGAAGATGGAACTAGCTAACTTATGCGAGATGATTGCATGTATATGTGTATTGGCATTGTATTTCTAGATTTGTTTTTACGAAGGAAAACGGCAACAAACATGTGGTGATATTTCAGCAAGCCAAGAAAGAAAACAAAATATTGCACCGGCATGATGGAGGGGCGACATCAGAGTATTATTTTTGGGTGATAAAGAAATAAGACAAAGGAGTTAACACTAGTACATAAACCTACTATAGGGCGGCTCGGGATGGCTGTAGGGGCGGTTTCCCGGCCGCCCCTAACTCTCCGTCCTTACGGTGAAATCGCTGCGAGGGCGGTTACGAGCCGCCCCTACTATGACCACTTTAGGGGGCGGCTCGTGTTACCGGCCCAGAAACCGCCCCTAAACAAGAAAACTTTAGGGCGGCGTGTGACCGGCCGCCCCTAACAGAGAGACAATTTTAGGGGCGGGTAATAAGGCAAACCGCCCTATAATTCTTTCTTGTAGGTGCGGCTAAATCGAAAACCGCCCCTACACTTTGGATTTGGTGCAGAAAAAAAATTGAAATTATAATATTTATAACCACCTCTACGGTGCTATTCCCACCAAAAATAAATCGAATTTGGGTGAGATAATACACATAACTCACAAAAGTCACAATAAAGTCGCAAATAATGGTTAATTTACATAATTTGCGTCGCGTCGAGATAATTCACCTACATCACATCCCTAATGATAGCCCTTCCCACTCACGAAGATATCGATCTTGTGGACTCTTATGCAACTTCGGACAATGTGTCTTTGAAGCTACCTTTGACATGTGTAATTTGATCTAATATGAAGTCACAAAGGCCGAGAACGAGATCGAAGGTGGTCATCTTTGTAAGGGTCACCTTTTTACCCTATCTCTTCTCTCGTCTACACAATTAGCATATAAGAGAGAGACTAGTGAGCATATATAGAGAGAGATATAGAGAATAGTGAGCATATATAAATAGAGAGAGAGAAAGTAGTGAGCATATATACCAAGTCCGGGTGTCTCATGTAGGAAAGGGTGTTACTCATCGCCATTCATACGTAATAGCCACGAGTGTACATACGGGTTTTACTGGCGGGGAGCCTTTGTATATATAAAATTGTTAGCTAGGCAATGCATTTAAGGTTATGCGGTAATGAAATAGGTCATACTTACACAACAATCTGTTTTGACAACCAGTTTCTCCTTCCTATTTGGATTATGTCTCCCCTTGTGCTCGATAACATGCCAACGATACGCCCTGTTCAAACCGATTTCACAAATGCAACTTGTTAGTAAGTGTGGGTTAGAAGGTTATATACAAACATATAAGAGGGTTCTCGATATGCATACGATTTGAGAATCGCTATGAAGTCTTTATATGCGGACCGAGGATAGTTCGGTGAATCCAAAACCCACGCTTGGCGAACAGCGACATCGACACATATAGCAATCCAAGTGATTCTGCATAAATTCAATCATAGAAAAATGATAACCTCGTCCACGTATAATATGTATTCGAAAAGCTTTATGTACAGGTTGAACTTACTCGAAGTAGTATGGTAGCCATATCAAATTGTTATGTTGGAGATTTTTGAAAGCCATGGCTATATGCGCCGCCATCCTAATGCACTCATCCACGATCGCATCCTCCCGGATTTTTCTCTTTCTCCGCCTTGGTATTTCTAGCTTATAACTCTTTGCGATTCAGGTCCCAACGCTTAGGATATGCAAAACGGGATTGTGCTATGTGTCGAGGGTCCACGTACCCATGTTTCACACACGGAACCTGTTTTGCAAGGTGCACTTGCATCCTACATGAGAACGCTTCGGGTTAGTTGCCGTTATCAAAATAAAGAATAAAACCATATCAAGCGGCAAAGGACTTACAGAGGCGTAGATGTGGACTAGATTTATGTCCATTGAACCGGCGATACAATGTATGGACGTCGTTGAAGTCGAAGGCAATATGCGCTTTTTGAGTCCTACGAATATACCGTCGGGGGTATTCACATGATATCGAGGTTATGCACGCCGACGATGCAATCAAGTACCAATCATGGAACCTTTTTCATTCCACGTGGCATGTCTTGGATGACATGGTTTGGTAGGAAGCCCTTGCCTATTTCAAATTTTTCGGGCATCTCTTTGTCCATTTGACTTTTCCAACATCCGGATACTTGATTGCGGAGTGTGGTTCTTGGTGACCGTAGGTTGAAGCCCCTTCTTTGACTTGGTTCTCGGGCTTGAACTGGTCATGGGCGAACCACATGGACACCAACGTGGCATCCTTAACTAGCGTAAAGGCGGCTTTATGTGGAATGGACGTTTTTTCTTAGCTCCGACTCCTCCCATGCATCCTCCGATCCCATAACTTGTTGAGAATGCATTTGCTCTTTACGAGGCTGCTCTACCTTAGGCTCTTCAATAGGAGTTTCTTTCAGAGGCACACCGCTCTTCAACACGAGTTTCTTTCGAGACACACCGCTCTCTAGGGAGGTAGTAGGTCGTTCCACCTCGGGTTGTTGCTCCATTGAAGGCGGAGAAGAGTGTGGCATCCCGGGCATTTCTTCGTCATGGGTTGGTGACAATACCTTCCCCTCCTCGGTAACTCCCCTGCAGGTTGTGGCGGTGTCGAATGACTTGGTGGTGTAGGCGAACAACCGGTCAATATGATGTCCCGTTTGTGCCACAGGATGAGCGCCCAATCACTTGGCGAAGTTCGATTCGGTCCCTCGGGAGTTGGGTGTTCAAGCGTATAATCCATATAATGGTCCACGCACGGTATGCCTTTGTTGGCCGGTAGTTATTGACCACTTTTATATATGTTTTAAACCATCAAACAAGGATCAATGCTAGATAAATATTATTATTACTAATAGATTCTACGAGTTTTGGTATACACTCAATTTTTTTTTTGACAAAAAAGGCGTGGGGGAGTTCCCCACAGTAAGGAATTCATTAATTTAAATTAAAAAGAGTCCAGAGATACATACAAGGAAATTAACTGAAAGCATCTAGCCAAACACGAAGGATGATTTAACATCATCCTTAAATCTAATAGCTTGCAAATGCGCCTGCGCTACAAAGTTTGCTAGCCAGATATTCATTGTAGGGTCTCTTCTCTGAAAAATCTTGTCGCTACACTCAGTTTTGCAGGAGAACTCCAGAATATTCCAGAATACTGTAGAAAAGTGGAGAAATAGAGAAACGGAAGAAAAGGACCAAATCAAGGCGATTGGAGTAAATTCTAGAGGGTAAATGACAAGAGAAGACAGCCCAGAAAAGGCGGGGCCCACCCATCACCGGTGGGGCGGGGGGCACCGGCTGTGGGCCCATGAGCCCGGCTTCTAGAAGCTTCCCACCACCGACCTTGAGATCCAATCTAAGTCGTCCAATCAAGTCGGTTTGATCCAAGGGCTGAGATTCATCCCAGGCCTATATAACACTACTACGTAATTGTCCATCATTCTTTTAGGGCTCCAACCCCCTTCCTTTGCCGGCGAACCGGCGAGAACCATAGCGGTAGTGATGTGGGGTTTGAAACACTACAGTCAAAACACCGGCGGTGATGCGAGGAGAGACTGTCGGTTTGATATCGAACCGGCGGCGACTTTCACCGAACACTTGTCGGGTGCTCCACGGACCGGCAACATTTTTGATCCAAGCAATGCAGGGTTCGAAGTCGGCCCAAATAGAGTTGATATTGGGAGCACCGCCGGGCTTTAACGAACCGCGAGAACTATAAGGATAACACTATCGGGTTAGATTGAGCCGGCGGTGTATCGAAGAGCTAACAATGGCGGCTTACTTTGGACCCGCCGGTGAACTTTATGTGAACAGCGCCGGGTGATTTCAACCCGAAAAGCGTTATTAGAGTGGAGACTATCGGTTGATTAATGCGGCCGATAGTGATGTTTTGTCATAGAAGACGGTTTGTAATTCAAACCGATAGTGTTCGGTGTAGTTACACTACCGGTTTGTATGTCATTCTTTGTCGGGCCCATGCCACCCCGGCGTTTTTTTGTTTAAAATTTTTGAATTTATTCGTGGAATTTAGCTCTTTTTAAATCTAAAAATCATCATACATTAATATCGTCAAAACATTACAAGATTTAATGGTTACATACAACAAAATCCACCTAATGTTCTAGAAACTAAGCCTACATCAACTTCTAAAATAAAAGACCAATGACCATAGAGTCATAGACATAAATAAAAGCATGACATCTTTCCAAAACTAATTAGCGGCAATTCTACGCAATCTTCATAAGTATGTGGAGTGGCTTCTCTTCAATCTTCACAAGTATGTGGGGTGGCTTCTCTTCAAATAAGCAGCAATTAGCGTAGCCTTGGACTTGAGCATAGCAATCTTCTAGGTTAGATAGATCCCCGGTAGCCGACCAACAAACACTACGTACCACGCCATGCTTGCCTATACATGTAACCAAAATAGGATCATAATGCAATGTTATTCATAAATGTTGTACAGTAAGTAAGCACAGACATATATTTAAAATAGCCAAACCTGGATTTGAACAACACTAACTCATGAATTTCATTCACAATTCGAGCACGAGGTTGCGTGGCCGAGGCGGGCATTTCAACGAACACCTCAAGGGCGTGACCGACGCACTCACCAAGCTTTTCGTGCGCCTCTTGCGCTCCTATCTTGTCTTGGAGGATTTGAGGAGGACAAGGTCGCGGACGGATACGGCGTCGGGCGGTGAAGAGGAAGACGATGTGAGGCCGCGGATGGCGAGAGGTGTGGCGGCGGTCCTCCGTCGGCGTGGAGAAAGACCAAGCGGGCGGCGTGAGGTGTTGGCGGTCATTATCGAGTATATTATACCGCCAACTTATATCCAATTCATGAGAAAGGGGCAAACTTATGATACATATACCTTTACTTCTAACCTAGTTCCACTTGTATTCGTAGAAATTATGTTTTGCAGGTATAAGAGTGGAAACAGGTACAAAGTCGCCAAGTAAATTAGAAAGCGCATTGAATAAAAGACGCCAAGGAGTGGATCAATCAAGAGGACCAAACCCCGCGCACAATTTGGCCCATGCACCATCATAGGCCCAACATTTAAAAGAAGAAACGCGCGACAGGAGAAGGCCGGGGCCGGGAGGCCCAGCCCAGGGGGCGGCCGGCCCACTGCGGCGGCCCGGCGCATTATTTCGACCAAAAGTTCCCGCCCTTTCTCTGGCGGTTTGGAGCGATCTTCAGCGGCGGTTGCATGCGGTGCAAAGTTTCGTTCCGCCAAAAAGACCCCGAAGCAAGGAGAGCCCTCCATTCCCTCCCTCCTCTCCACTATATAAAGAGAGGCACTCCTCACTTGTAACACACACACACAACACACTACACATCACATTGTTACATTCTCACCTTGAGCACCACTCTCTCCCCTTCATTAGTTTAGTGTTAGTATTTGAGTTAGGCGGAGCTTCAAGGAGGGCTTGTCTCCTTGGAAGGATCTTTTGGTAATTTACTATGATGTTCTTTCCTTTATTCAAGTCTCATTATTTATATCGCAATGCATATGAACTAGAGTATAGTTATCCTCATGTTATATTCATATTATGCCAACTAGAGTATAGTTAGTATAATGTGATAATTAACATGGCTAACTTTAGGCTAATTGAATCATATTTTATTCTTGGAGCGTAGTAGAACTAAGTTTGAGTGATGGTCAGTGTACCTTCGGGTTTACCTTTACTCTTGCCTGTCGATCCGTAGGGTCGGGGTACATGGGGTTTAGGTAGTTCTCTATAAACGTAAGCATGGTGCTTAGGTCTATAGAGAATCATCTCGAAATGCCCGCATCCCACGGTAGTGGTAGGCGGCGAGGGTGACAACTCGTTCGTCCTTCGCACTCCTCCACGTCCGGTGTCGGGTTGGAGTCTTATCAAGTGTCACCGGGCTGGCATATACCGGGCGCGGGCATCTCCTCATCACTTTAACCCATCTCTCGCTATGAACCATGAATGACGTATGTAGACTATAGTCCGGCATTGGCGATATTAGAATAGCCAACTCAACATAGATTTTCCCTTTTATTGTTATTTTCTATTTATTCCTTCTAGTGCTCAAGAAGTGTGTGTGTCACCACTATCTCCAATATTATTGTCACTTACCCCTGTACATGATTAGTGGCTATCCATACATACATTGTGGGCTATCATCATCATATTAAATCTAAACCTGTCTTCTCATGGGAAAATATAAATGAACGATACCCGAATACTCAAGGGTGAAATACTACGATGATAGATCCGTGCGCTTGCGGGTTGACCCTTGCAATATTTAAATCTTCTATCACCGACGTTCTCTTGACATTATCATTAAGAATAATATTTATTCTTAGTGATTTGCGCTAAGAAACGCCAACAAGCATTTTTCGGCGCCGTTCTTGCGAAGGCAAGGTTAAAAAGAAAAAAAAATATTAATAAAGATGATCATAACCACATGTATGGATGATAGCCCTAACCTTTGCGGGTTAACTCTTTTTTGTTTTCTTCTGTTGTGGATGAAAACAGGGGATAGTGTATGACCGGTCGCAAATTTGCGAATAACCGTCGACGATCAGAGGCCGCCGAAGGAGTCGGGCTCGAGGCCACTCTTCTGTCATCACTCCCGAGGAGGTTGCACTGTCATCCAAGTACCATCTTCATCAACACTCATGGCCACCAAGACACTCCGTGACTACTACGTCCCTGTCGTGGGCAATGTCCCGATTGGCCCCCGTGTCAACTTGGGCGACAAGAACTTTGAGATAAGGACTGGCCTCATCACGATGGTACAAGCAAGTCCATTACGTGGACTACCAAGCTTAGACGCAAATGCTCATCTCCAGAACTTCTTGGAGCCGTGCGACACAATCGTCATCAAGGGACGTTGAGCGGATCTGTCGGGCTCGCTTGTTTCCTTTCTCCCTTGTGGGGAAAGCGAAGCAATGGTTCTACAAGGACAAGGAGGTTGTCGGCACTTGGAGTAAATGCTCCACCGCATTCCTCACAAGGTTCTTCCCAATGGGCAAAACCAATGCCTCGCGGGCAAGAATTTCTAATTTTCGCCAGACGGCAATGGAACCCATACCAAAGGCGTGGGAGAGGCTGCAAGAGTACATCCTCTTTGCCCACACCATGGCATGGAGAAGTGGCTCGTCCTTCGAGAACTTCTACAATGGTCTTACGACCATGTCGAAGGGCCACATTTGGAGGGGCGTTCTTATCCCTCACTGTTGAGAAAGCAGAAGCGCTCATCGAGAAGATGATCGAGAACCAAGGCCGGGTAGAAGAACGGGCCCCTCAGAAAACACAAAAAGGTATGCACACGGTAAAGGAGACAGATTTGCTTGCTGCAAAGATCGATCTCTCGATGAAAAAGACCGGACGACCAAGCTCGATCAAGCAGTGCTACACTCCCCATGGACTCACATATGACATGTGAAGTTCGTGGAGAGGTTGGACATCAGGGAAGCTCTTGTCTCGAAACTCGAGAAGAGGTAGCCTACGTCAACAACGGATTTCGTCCGGTAATAACAATGGGTGGAACAATCGAGAATCGCCCACAAGGAGGTAACAATTGAATTACAATTCCAATTTCAATTCCAATCAACCCTCCTTGAAAGATTTAGTTCTGACCAAGCTAAGATTAATGAAAGTCTAAACAAGAAATGACAAAATGCTTGAAAATGTAAACACAAAACTAGAAACCCTATCTTACGCGGTAGAAAGAATCAATTGAGCTTTAATAAAATGATAGAAACCCAAATAGCTCAATTAAGCTGCTGCAGTTGCACCCTAACATGGGAAAGGACTCGGCCGAAGGCGAGGGCCCCATTGAATCCGTTAACATGGTAACAATAAACAGCGGCTTTGTAAGCGGGTTATACCGGATGTTGTTGTGGACTCACCTTTTGCGAGAGAAGAAGGAGGATCCGGGGAGCCCAACAATCACCGCTCAATAGGCCCATACACGTTCGGCAGCGCCTCTTGTGATCTAGGGGCAAGTGTCAACATCATGTCAAAGAAGGCCAATGACACACTCCTACACTTCCCATTATCCCGCACCAAGACCAAACTCGGAATGGCGGATCAAAGCAATAATAAAGCGAGGAAGGGATTCTTCGAGACATTACGGTAAGAGTGAAGGATAGCTACGCCCCCACAAATTTCATCGCCGTCGATATGGGAGAAGAAGATCACGTAGCATTGTTGTTTGGGAGACCGTTCCTCAACACAACAAACGCTACTATCCATGTTGGCAAGGGAAGGGTCGACTTCGAATTCAAGGACAGGTGGTCCAATGCCTATTCAATGGATACAACCGGAAGAAATCCTTTAAAAAGAAAAAGGTTGAACCTCAAGCAAAGACAACAAATCAAGGCAACGAGGACCCCGAGAACGCATTTACGCAGACAAAACCAAAGAGGAAGCTATGCACTGTTCACGCCAAGAAGGAGGAAGAACGTACCCCGCAACCCCGAAAAGATTCAAGAAGAAATAAAGTCGCCATCCACGTCACCATTCAAAAATACGAAGAAGGCATGGCGTGTGAAAGCGGGCCTAAAGGTAAGCTTCACTAAAGGTAAGAAATAAATATTTTCCTTCTATAAATTTATTTTCCTCATATTAAATTATTTTTAATATTTGAATTCAAAACCTCTTTAATTAATTAATTTCCTTTTTATTACCATATTCTTTAATATTAAAAAGAATTCCTTTTCATATTTTAATCCCATTGCCATATTTCCCATGTCAATTAAAATATAAAAATAATAATATAAATAAAATATATATATTGATAAGAGTTTATAAATAATGCCATACTCGAATAAAAAAACACGTTTCGGGTCGAACCCGACCGTTGCACCACTACACAACGGTCGGATTCAACCGTTTGAACACACGCCAAAGCGGGGTGAGAGGGGCGGGACGGGGCGGGGCGCCGCGTGGGCGGCCGCCCCCTGGCGGCGCCTCGCCACGGGCCAAGCGGTCCACGAGCACTAGCCGTTGCCCTCGTCCGAGTGTCGGGGGTGCATCGTGCTATAAATTCGCGAGGTGGCCGGAAGAGCTCTCCACCCTCTCATTCTCACTCCCTCACTCTCTCATTTTGCTACTTGCTCACTTCTTGCACTCCACAAAGCATTCCCAAACTCTAGTGCAAGAACACCGACACACTCTCACACAAGCTCTCTCCCAAGTTCTCTCCAAGAGTAAGCACTTGTTTCCATTCCGTTCGTTTTTGTTCGCTAACATGTTCGGGAAAGCGACAAAGCGCGATCAAGAAGGGCGTGAGAAGAAGCGCGAGGCTCTCCCAAGGAAGCTCGAGCACGCGCCGACAACACCGAAGCATATGAAGAGGACACTCCCTCGCAAGAGCAAGAGCAAGAACAAGCACCCGGGAGATGACGATCGAGGAAGCCGATGCACCGCACCTCGACCTGGAAGGAGAATGGGAAATGCAAGCCTACAACATCCTCAAGAATCGAGACTTCGCTCCCGCTCCTCGCTTCCCCAACGACGTCCTCAAAAACTAGGTATGGATATCGAATTCCCTATCATTTGGAAAGTCAGTCGGATGGTCGGGATTGCTCCCCTGGATGAGCAGGGCTCTCGCCTCCTCACCATCCAATTTCTAGGATCTTTGGAAGTTCATGATCGTGGTGTTAGTTTTGAGACTTTTTAGTAAATACTACTATTACACTTGGCAAGAAGCGGCTAGGCACATAGGCTTTGATGCTAAGAAATGTTGCACAAACTTAGTTGTTGCTTTTACCGATTTTAATCGTGCGCCTTTTTCACTAAAATCTCCACCATAGTTCCTACAGTATCCTAGGTTTCGTCCTTCTAATGCCAACATACATCATCCAACATTGAAATTCATTCAAAAATGGATTGCCATAACTTTGTTTCCTAGGCACGAATTTCACCGTCTTTTAGATGTTGAGATGCAATGCCTCTACGCCATAGTTCACAAGAGAAAAATTGCCCCCTGTAAAAGAAATCATAAAATGCATGCTTAGCAATTTTAAACAATCCACACATTTATTGTACCTCTCTTGTGACAAGGATTGCTAGTAACATTGGTGCATTGGAGGGCGAGAATGTCACATACCTAGATACTCCACCTCACGAAAATTTCATTATCACACGATACAAGGGCACATAATAAAATTTGATGAGAATGACCATGAGAAGATTATTTATTATTTCTCGGGATATATAAATGAGATTCCGCTCCCTAACCCGAACTCTCATTATATAAATCCCCATCACTCACCTTCGCTCTAGTTGAGCTAGGCGAAGCACGCAGGAGTTCTGTTTCTCGCAGGTCATCACGAAGGAGAGCTACGGGCGAGGCTAGTGGTTCATAGATGCCACAACCTACACCCGTACCAGTGCCCACGCCCGGGTTCTTTACACCAACGCTGAACCCGGGCTCACATCGACCTTTCAGTATGAAGGGATGTTCACACCTCATCCGAGACCAAGCGGGAGGGTCAACATGGCATGAGACACACACGGTGTCCTCCGACTCGAAGGGATGCCACCAAAGACGTCACTCTACGGTGGACCCCGAGGCGCTCCAAGAGATCAACACCCGACTCGGGAATGTGGAACTCCGCACAGGTGAGATTATGCTAGATCACTCCTTTGGTTTTGTGCGGGTTTCCGATCAACGCCATCGGCCAAAGCACGCAACACCAAGCGAGAGGAGGCGGAACGGAGACGGCGGGAGCACGAAGCATAGATGGCGTTTACGGCGCCACATGGGGTACTACCCAGTAACCCATAGGCCATCGGCTAGCTTAGGGGAGGACCCCACGGAGGTAAGTACCTACCTCCCCTATCATTTTATTTTATCTCTTAATTTTTCATTTTTATTTCCTAAAAAAATGAAAAGAACAAAAATGATTCCACTCCAATATGTAGTATAAGGATGCTTAATTTCTCTAAAGTTGAAATGATGAATAGTTGCTCTGTCTATAGTTCAATTTGCACCTAGTTCATAACATTGTATTCCCTAATGTTTAAGTTTATTGGCTTAACTTGTCTTGTCCTAAAACTTAATGATTTGTGGGTATGCAAACACATGATTCTTCTCTAAGCTATTGCCGGATATGATATGGTAAAAATAGAATCTACTATGATTTTGTTCTAAGAGAGATTCATCATTCGGAGAATAATTTCCAAAATTCCTTAATGATCAAAATTCTCATGATAGCCTATGTGAGACACCTGTCATACGCTTTTGATCAAGATTCACATTCACATTGCCAAAAATAGGTTATGGGCTAAGCTAGAAAAAATGGGCGTGTGTCTAAAAAAAATAAAACAATGGGTACTTCGATACCCTAAAAAAAAAAAAAAAAAGAAGAGAGAGAAGAATAATGGACAAGTGTCCGAGGGCGAGTAGAGCCCACTTCTCTAAAAAGAAATAAGAGCTAGCCCATACCTTATCAAAAAGAAATAAAATTTCACTTACACATCTTGATCAAGGCTTATGGCTTGTTTCTCCTTATGGTTTGCACACTGAGATGATCTAAGGAATCATTACACAAATCTCCGCATGAATGATCAATCAAAGAATGAATGACTAGTGATTCTATGAAAACCATTCTATCTTGCAATAACCCAAGAATTTGGAGAATGTTATAAGCCCCACATGATTTAAGAAATCAAGGGTAAAAATGCCAATTTATTTAAACAATGGAAGAATACTTTGTTATGAGCATGGTACATTTTGAAATATATCGGCATTGTAGCAACTCTCGATCAACAACCAAACACTTAGCTATTTGCTTGGGACGAGCAAAGGTTAAGCAGGGGACTTGTTGGCGGTCATTATCAGTATATTATACGCCAACTTATATCCAATTCATGAGAAAGGGGCAAACTTATGATACATATACCTTTACTTCTAACCTAGTTCCACTTGTATTCGTAGAAATTATGTTTTGCAGGTATAAGAGTGGAAAGCAGGTACAAAGTCGCCAAGTAAATTATTGTCACTTACCCCCGTACATGATTAGTGGCTATCCATACATACATTGTGGGCTATCATCATCATATTAAATCTAAACCTGTCTTCCTATGGGAAAATATAAATGAACGATACCCGAATACTCACGGGTGAAATGCTACGATGATAGATCCGTGCGCTTTGCGGGTTGACCCTTGCAATATTTAAATCTTCTATCACCCGGCGTTCTCTTGGCGTTATCATTAAGGATAATATTTATTCTTAGTGATTGCGCTAAGAAACGCCAACATGAGGCTAGGACAGGGCGAATTAGTTCTCATTCTCATAGGTAAAAACTTCGAACACCTAAAGGGGTAAATAGGTCTCACCATGGAAGGGGCCGAAGGGCGAGAGGATCCGGGCGGTGTTGGGGACGTCGGAGTGGAGGAGCGCGGCGTGGGGAGAACGCCGTCAAGCCTCGATTCGGCTGGAGCGGAACGGCGCGGATGCATGAAGCGGATGGCGAGGCGGTGTAGGGGACGACGAACGGTGACATTGGAGTTGGTGGTGCTCCGTCGGCAAATCACGGGTGCTCTTTTCGGCTGGTGGGGAACGAGAATGGCGCGGTGTTCAAATGGCTTACCAAAATTTCGCTCCGAGCCACTCACCTATATATATATAGGCAAGGCTGGTTTGGGCACGGTGGGGAATGAAATGGCGGGAGGTTTAGATAGATTTGGAAAATTTCACCCCAATCTGTTTCCTTCACCGGTTATTACCATAACCGGTAGTGAAATAGAAATCTTGCCACTTCATGGATGATCATGTACCTTTGTGAAGGATGTGTAATCCTCCTTGGTGGAAGTGGCTTGAATTTTTTTACTTGATCATGTACACCCAAAATATGACCCCACACAAGATCTTAGGTTTTTCGACAAATATGTTAATTACTATGATTTTCTTCGAGCTAAACTGGCGACAAGAAGGCTAATTAAACAATAGAAACACAAGAATTTGTCTTGGACCTCCACGGTGATTTGCCTCCTAGGGCACATGAGACCCTATGGAAAAGTCTAGCAAACATTTCGGCTCTTTTTCGGGGTGCCTTCAGTTCAAACTATAATTACACGGTGGCGTCGTGCGAAATTCAAATAAAGCGGGAAAAGAACCAAACCAACTCCAAAAAATCTCAAACTTCATGGGTGCTTCTCCATTTGCATGGAGCATAAGAACTACAATTGTATAGTCTGGTTCGATGGTAGGGATCACATGCCTCTGTGAAGGATGTGTAATCCTCCTTGGTGGAAGTGGCTTGAATTTTTTTTTCCAGTCATGTACACTCAAAATATGACCCCACACAAGATCTTAGGTTTTTCTCGATAAATATTTTAATTACTATGATTTTCTTCGAGCTAAAGCGGCGACAAGAAGGCTAATTAAACCATGGAAACACAAGAATTTTTCTTGGACCTCCATAATGATTTTCCTCCTAGGGCACATGAGACCACGTGGAATAGTCTAGCGGCATTCCGGCTCTTTTTAGGTAGATGCGCTTAGTTCAAACTATAATTACACGGTGGCGTCGCGCAGAAATTCAAATAAACTGGGAAAAGTACCAAACCAACTCCGAAAAATCTCAAACTTCGTGGGTGCTTCCCCATTTGCATGTGAAAGGCTCAGAAAAAGTTTGAGACCACATAGGCCACAAGAACATTACAAATTAATTACGAACCATGCAACCTTACAAATAATTAACATAGTAAACACACTAATCATCGTCATCGTCGTCGGGATCAATATTGGGTCCAGCTTGTGATCCATGCACACGAATGTAGGATTGTAGAAATATCGGGTAATTGATGTCACGGATTAAGTATCCGCTTGAGTCGATGAAGGTCAATGCCCTTATGATTGCACTCTCTCGTCCCTCGCAAGGCCGTAAAAATGCTTGACCATAGATATAACCTCTTGAGCGACCCGGTGTCTAAGTTAGTAAACCTTATGCGTATTGTCGCCCTTCCGTAGTTTCTTTGGGACGAGGTGTGCCGAAGTCCCAATCATACCCGAAGTCGATTTGTAGCTTGGTCGAGAACAACCACCAAGCCACATGCGGCATAAGTAAGATCGTGGAGCAAAATCGCAAGTGGGAGAATCAAAATGAATGAGGATGATGTGAATCTATCTAATATGCATTGCCAAAATGATGAATTTAATTTATTACCACATCATCATGGTTGTAACTCCCAACATATTCGCTATATTGCCATGGGGATATTCGAGAAGACAAAGCAAATATCTTGAAGTGCTAGAAATCAGGCATAATGTAGCAAACACGTCGAAGTGCATCTAAGCACAAGGAAACGGCATGGTACTCGGCGTTTTGCACGGACGTTCTCTCATTTCCCCTCTCGTGGATTAGGTGGCTGTTGTGTCCTGGAATCCTCGAAGGGATGTAAAAACTTATTTCACACGTATATAGTTGATGACCATGTGATGATGCTCTAGATGTCGTGGTCTTCACAAAACCGAGAGATAGAGAACCGGCTAAGTCTTTGTTTCTAGCCATTGTCTTGGGGATAAAGTCTCGTGACACATATAAATGCAACAAAATAACGTTAAGTTAAACTAATTGTCTATGTATTTGTTATAGTAAAATAAGAAATTAAATAAAAAATGTTAGAAAAATTACATACAATGATTTGGATAAGGGAATGGCCTTGTGTCCACACCAGGGGCGAATGGCTCATCGCCAGCGTGGAAACCTGGTTGTTGTGGTGGCGGCAAAGGCGGAGGATTCTGCAAGCGCACAAAACACCTACCATTGTAGCTTTTCCCTAGGATGAGTATTTTAGAGTATCGTCTCCATAGGGAAGCTTTGGCTAAAGAATTCTAATAAGTCACAATCATGTATCCACTAACTTAGCAAACCACTAGACTATAGTGAGGGGGTAAATGATAAAGGGTAAGTAAATAACAAAGCATAAAATAATAGCATACCTAAGATAATAAAAGAATAACTAAACTAATCAAGAGGTCAAAGAGAGAGATCAAGGTTCCTTTGTACTTCTCTATTACTTAGGTTCTATGATAGCAATCACACTATTGCACTTTGGGACATCAGAACACTAGCCACGTAAAGAGATGAGAAGGGGGTTAGGAAGCTCCGACTACGGTCCTACAAACACCAACCCGAACGTGGTGGAATACGTCGGCCGTCGTGGTTGTCACCACAGGGCTACCACAAACTATCTGTGGGGTTGGGTGCAATCTCAGGTAACCTATAGCCTAGACACCATGTCTATACTATCGATTACTATAGCTACCTAGAATAACTAGAGCCCTCAATACCAGCGGAGATCCCATGCAAAAGCATAACAACTATACTTAACCAAATATATGAAAGGTATAGAAGTAAATAGAGAACATAAATATATAAATCATAAGTATTCCAAAGAAAGGATACAAGACATACCAAACTCAGAGACATCTCGAACCGGAGCATAGCTCCACTCTCCTTTACTCTTGATTAGATCTAATTTAGATCTAATCTACTTCTAATTACATGACTAATCTACTTCTAATCTACTTCTAATTACATGGCTAATCTACTTCTAATTCACTAATCCCTGAGAGAGAGGTTATCCTTACATTGGGACACCTCTACAAGCGAGAGATAATGAATAGAATGAATTAGAATGAATTAGGGTTTCACCACAGGGTTAGAGCGTCTTCTTATATAGCCCTTGGCGATGAAGCGATAGCCCTTGGATCAAACCGACCTTGGCAACGGTGTAGATACAACCTCAAAGTCGGTTATAAACCGACCTCCAAAGTGGGCCCTGGATTGGGCTCCAACTCTGGCGGCCGCCGTGAATTGGCCTGGCGGCCGCCAGGCCCTTGTAACAAACGAGTTCAAATTTTGTGGGTGCGTAGATCTCGTCGATAGCTTCGTAATGACTGGTATTTTGCAGGAAACGGAGTCCGGATGAGAAAGTTATGGATCTTTTTTTAGTGAACTCGCTCCGAATCGATATCTTTTGATTACGGACTCAATATAGCAAACAATATATCCGTTTCGATCGTCTCGATGAGCTCTTTGCAATGGTGCTATCTTGGAATATGTTTGGAACATGTTTATGCTTCATATGTCTTGCAAACTCTAGGCTTTTTCCTATTTAGTCCCCGAAAATATATGTTAACACCAAAATTTGGTAGAGAACTGGATGAGTGATAGACCGGCAAGAGATGATTCGGGGAAGGGGTCATTCGGCTAGCAAAAGGACAGCTATAGTACTGTAGCATTCGGGAAGCCATTTGTTATTCACCGAGGAACCTGAGTCCGAGAAGGAGCTGAGCGTGAGATGGTTCGGCAAGCGTAGAGCATCAAGAAGAATATCCAAGGACGGGGGCCCACATCACGTGCAATTCCCACGACTCCGAGAAGACTTGGAGGACAATGTATCTTAGCTAGATATTTTAGTTATTATTATTCGTAATTAGTTAGGACTCAATAAGCCCGGGGTATAAATATAAGACCCTCGGCATCGTAAACGATATACCCAATTCAATACAAACAACCCGACTCCGTGCCTTGGCTCGGCCACCCTTCGAGTCCGGTCGTGGTCGCCGATCTACTGCAAGAGGATTCATCGACCCGTCGACCTCTGTAAGTACCGGCAACCTTGTACCATGTCTAGTATCGTCGAGGCAGATTTAGATTATTGCAAGAAGTCTTGTTCACGCTTAGTATCGTCGAGGCGGATTTAAGCTATCGGGGGCAAGAGGGTTCTTTTGTCGATCATGAGCCATCCGGTGGGCTAAGATCGGCTTAGAGCTAGTTATCGGCTTCATTAGATTTTGGCAAGATCTAATGAATTCATTAAGTTACCACGTGTTGCAATACTTTCAATTTATTTATTTAATTATGTTTGCACACACTTTTCTCGCCCAATTTAGATTGAGACGTCTCGGCTTTATCTTATCATAGATCTAGTTGCCTTTAGTACTTTAATTGTTCATCTTATTGCGCTACTAGATTTATCCGTTCATCGTAGCCGAGCTAGATCAATCTAAGTTGTCACGTGTTGTGGGTTCGTATGCGTTTAGATCTTGACAGATTTGTGTCATCAGGTGGATCTGAGATCTTTGGGTTACTCTAGAGCTAGTCATCCGGTGGACTGGAGATCGGTTTTAATCGATAGGTTTTTTACGCAGGGGGTAGTTCCTTCTTCATGGACCCCGATTTGGCAAACTTGCCGAACACGGTTATGCTTCTAAGTTATTACGTGTTGCGGGTTCGTATACGTTTTTACGTAGGGTAGTTCCTTCTTCACGTGTCATGAATGTCTTTAATGACGTTTGTGATTTACTTTCTTTTATTTATCATGTTGTCAATTAATTTGATCTATCCAATAGAGCTTTACGATAGCACATCATGATGATCGACTTTACTTGTTCAAACATGTCTTTTATGATCATTCGGTAGCTGTTTCTACGTCATATCTTTATGTACGCTTACCAAATGCACTCATTGTTCATTGACAGATAGCTCTCATAGCTATATGTCTTTACATCTGGCCTTAGAGCCATACATACGGAACTGTCTTGGTCTCACCAGGCATGTTCCAGATCTCACGTTTACCTCCTTGTCAATTAACAGGTCAAATTGACTGGCACGCCTTCGGATTCAAGACACTCGGGCAGAGTAAAGCCAGCTATTCCAGCTTGTCAGTGTGTGCGGCACAGGGAGTAGGATTTTTATGCCTACAATATATAAATCACCCAAAACTTGTGGAACTATGTTAGTAAAGCCCCTAGTCTATGTGATTATTTATTTTATGCCCTTATTTCATGTTTAGTTGACTATTAATATTATGCTATAACAGGTGCCAACACCAAGCGAGGATGCCAACGCACACCTTCAAAATTTCCTAGAGCTGTGTGACACCATTGTCATCAAGGACGTGGAGACTGATGCAATCAAGCTCCGCCTGTTTCCTTTCTCCCTGGTGGGGAAGGCGGCAGTGGTTCTATAAAGATAAAGCTCAAGTTAGCACTGGAGCAAATGCTCCCTTTGCGTTCCTCGCACGCGTTTCTTCCCAATGGGCAAAACCAATGCCCTGCGGGCAAGAATCTCTAATTTCCAGCAGAATCCAAATGAACCAATTCCTGAAGCGTGAGAAAGGCTGCAAGAATACATCCTTGCCTGCCCACATCACGGCATGGAAACATGGCTCGTACTTCAGAACTTCTACAATGGTCTTACACCTATGTGTAAGGGCCATCTTGATGCCGCTGCTGGAGGGGCATTTCTGTCCCTCACTGTGGAAAAAGCTGAAGCACTCATCGAGAAGATGATTGAGAACCAAGCATGGGGAGAAGACAGAGCCCCAACAAAAAGAGGCATGCACAACGTCAAGGAGACGGACATGCTAGTTGCAAAGATGGACCTATTACTCAAAAGATTGGGAGATCAAGCTACCGTGAAGGAAGTCATGAAAAACACTCTACCACCTCCGAAGCATTGATGACTTGTGAAGTCCGTGGAGAGCTTGGACATTCAGGCAACAACGCCCGAAACTCGTGAAGAGCTTGCCTTCATCAACAATGGGTTCCATCCGGTAACAATAATAATAATAATAATAATAACAATAGGTGGAACAATCAAGGACGTCCACAAGGAGGTAATGGTTTCAATTACAATTACAATTCCAATTATAACTCAAACCAACCTTCTTTAAAAGATTTAGTTCTTGGGCAAGCCAAGATTAATGAATCTCCGAACAAGAAAATATCTTATAATGATAAAATGTTAGAATCTATTAGTTCAAAACTTGAAAATTTATCTGCTGCTGTTCAGAATCAATCTAGCTTTAATAAAATGATTGAAACTCAAATTTCTCAAATGTCATCTGCTATTTCGCCTAAATCAAAAGAGGGTCCCGCGAAGCCGAATCCTTCACCAAAACAGATTAACATGGTGACGATGAGGATTGGTAACCCTCAAAGTTAGATTTACCAGATATCTTTGTAGAGTCACCATTTGTCGCAAAGAAGGCAGATCCCGGACATCCGACAATCACTTGTGCAATTGGTCGGCACATCTTTAAGAAAGCTTACTGCGATCTAGGGGCAAGTGTTAACATCATGTCCAAAAAGACAAGTGATGCACTAAGATGTTCGCCACTCACCCCCATCAAAATTCAACTCCAAATGGCAGACCAATCCATCAAGAAGAGAAGGCATAGCGTAAGACATCCTAGTACGGGTGAAGAACAGCTACATCCCCACGATTTTCATTGTTTTGGATATGGGGAAAGTGAAAACATGTCATTACTCTTGGGAAGACCGCTCGAACACGGCAAATGCCACCATATGCGTGGGAACAGGGAAGGATCAAGTTCCAACTCCCCGATGAAACAAGATGCGGTGTCATTTTAACGGTTTCAAAACCGTTAACCCAATCGAGAAAAAGGAGACCCAAGTCAAGCCTAAGAAAGCCAAAGAGCAATGTTCTATGATTCGTATCAAGTACGGATCAACCACCCAAGAGTTGAAGGAGATAGTAATAGATCCCAAAAGTTCATGAGCCTCCCTCAACTAGCCAAAACCTTGAGAAAACAAAAAGTCGGAGCCAAAGAAAAAGGCGGCTCCCAAACAAGATGATGCTCCTAATGTAAGAAGTCTCGAAGGAAAACACAAAGCCACTCCTACCAAACAAGTGTGGAGAAGGAAAGAACAACCAACACCAACACCTTCACCGTCAAAGACCACCACGAAGGTCCGGCGGGTGAAGCATACACCCGCCAAGGAAAACAACGAGCTTACACTAGAAGAAATTTTGGGAGTAAAAGTAGAAGATATTCAAATCACCCCCGCCTTCTTCAAGACAAGGAGCACCGAAGGTAAGTTGGTAATAAATTAAGTATTTGTTCATTTCTTTATAGAATTTATTTACTCACTTAAAAAAAAGTATATATATGGATGAATCTTTATTTTTCCTTTTCCAAAACTATATAGTATTGAATTTAATATAAAAAAAACATAGCCTATAAATAAAATTTTCTAACTCATAAAATAAAACCCTTGATTTTTAGTACCCCATTTATCTGCCATAAATAAAATTATACAAAACATATTCCAAAATAATTGTTCATTTCATAAAAGATTAAAATAAATTTGGGAAAATTTGAAATTGGGGCCAACGGTCGAAACCGACCGAAGCACCAACGGTCAGGGGCAACACATGACCGTTCTTCGCCACCCTGCCAAAGTTGGGCAGCCAGAGGGGGGGGGCCACGGGCGCCGCCGCCGCGCTGCGGCGACCGCCACCTCGGGAACGCCGCCCGCTGTCCCCTGCCTCGTGGCCGAAGTAGCCGTTGTTCTCGGCCCCGTGTTGCTGGTGCTTTGCTCTATAAATACTCGAGGTGCCCGGGAGAGCTCACCACCCCTCTCATTCTCACATTTTCACTCTCCCACTTCACCTCTCCATTCTATCTCATCTCCAAGAGCTTGTGCAAGAAATCTCTTGCAATCAACAACCCCAACGTGTCAAAGATCAAGAGCTAGTAAGAATTTGTTGAGCTAACATCACCCTTGTTCTAGTTCTTGTTCTTGTTTTGTTCTTGTCAACATGAGCGGGATAGGTGAAAGGTCCTAAATGGCTAGAGGGGGGGGTGAATAGCCTTATAAAATTTCTACAAAATCACTAGAGCAACTTGTTAGTAAATAACAAAGCGTAAATGCGTTTGCTCTAGCTCTACTTGTCGGCAAGCTTCCTATTGACAATTCTAGTTGCTATAGTCTCTAATTCACACTCAAGGGCTATGTCACTACTTTACCACTAGGCGAACAAGCTAATTACTCTAGCAACTAAGGAAGACTACTCAAACTACACTAGCACAAGATATATGAAAGTAATGCAAGAGTATAGAGGTGATATACCACAATGTCGAGGCTAGTCAATCCAATCACCAAGGATGCAACAATATGATAACCAAATTGGAGCCAATCACCGAGAGACAAATGGAGACACGAGATTTAACCCGAAGTTCACTTGAGCACCCTCAAGCTAATCTCCGCAGCCGACCTTCTCACGTGTGGGTCAAGGTGGAGCTCACTCCAAGCCAAATGCCTTTAGGCTTCTTGAACCCAAAGCAAATGAGAGGTACCCAAGACACGAGCAATAGATTACTCACACTTTGTCTTCCCGACGAGGAGTGTGTGACCCTCTCACAAATCACCGGAGGTGGCCAAGAACATTCACCTTCTCTTGCCAACGCCTCCACCAATCACCAAGCCGGTTAGGAGTGGTGCTCTCCAAGAGCAACAAGAAAACCACCGGCTCACAATGATCCACAAGTGCCACTAGATGCAAAGATCAAAGCAAGTGCACTTGAATCACCTCAACTTACTAGAATGGATGCTCTCAAGCAAAGGAGTGAGGAGGATGAGTGCTCAGCTCTAGAGGTGTTAGGATTGATTCAAAATGACCAAGAGACCTCCCATGGCCGGGCAAAGGGGTATAAATACCCCACACCACAAAATGTGGCCCCTTGGGGTGCAATCCACTCACAAATCAGCCTGGCCGGACGCGATCGACCGGACTCACCGGTGAGTCCGGTCGGTGGGTCCTCACAACCGACAAACCCCACGACCGCCAAACCGAAGCCGCTTGAGTGCGCCCGGTCGGCGCATCCGATCTAGTTTCGGTCGCGGCGACCGGATGCTTCCGGTCGGTGCGTCCGGTCGCCCGTCGACCACCGACCGAGAAACAACCTTTATTGGAATTTTGATCGGACGCGGTGACCCGGTCGCCCGGTCGATTCCACGCGCTTCCGATCCACTGCGCCCCGGTCATTTATGCGAGCTGCGAAAATCCGTCGTTTTGTCGCCCTTCCTTCGCGTTTGCTCCAAACCAACTTCCGTCACTTGATTCTTGTTGCCGACACGTCGAAGAACACCCCGACACCATGTGTTAGCATTTTGAAAACATTTTCCATCAAGCACGGAGTTAGCTCTTTAGGTTAGAATGCATGCAAATGATTTTGAACCTAGAGGCACATGAGGACCGATATGTATGATAGTTTTCCCCTCTTTATAGTACGGCTTATCAATCCTATAATCACTCATACCCTCTATGGTGTCTTGAGTGTAAAATCAAAATGGCCCTATGGATATACCTTTGCCTTGAGCCCATTTTGATCCTCGATTCACTCCAAGTCATGCACTTGATCATCATTTGAATCATCTCGATCCATCCACCATGACCATCATGCACCAACCTTGGCTTGACCAATGTCCAACTAAAACAAACACTTAGCATAGAGAGATTAGTCCTAAGGATGTCACTAATTAGCCAAAACCAATCTAGAGATCTTCAATAGGAAGCAAGATCACCGGAGCATTCAACAAGACGTTGAGAAGGAGCTCCCGGCTTTTCCCAAGGCTCAAGCTCTCGCCACACCGAAGCCGAAGGAAGCCCGATGCACGAAGACGACGCTCCTCCTCAAGTCCACCCACATTTGACGGTCGACGCAGCTGACGCTCCGTACCTCGACCTACAAGATGCACGAGAGATACAAGCATACCACATGCTCAAAGATCGACCCTTCGCTCATGCACCACGCTTCTCCCAGGAAGCTCTTGAAAAGCTAGGTATGGATTCTGAATTTCCTCGCATGTGGAGAGCCGTAGGATGGGCAAAGGTAGATCCTCTTGATGAACTAGGCTCTAAAATGCTCACTATCCAATTCCTGTGCACTTTGAAAGTTCATGATGAGGGTATTTCTTTTCGACTTTTTCATACCCACTACTATCGCACATGGAAACAAATTGCTGAAATTTTGGGGTTTGATAAAGCAAAGTGCTTAATTGATTTCGATGCAGCCCTTCGCGGGTATAATCGTGATGCTTTCTTCATGCAAATATCTGATATTGATTGTTCTAGTGCTAGATTTGAGGCTGTTAATGCAAACATACAACATCCATCACTAAGGTTTATGCACAAATGGATGTCTAGCACCATATTTCCTAGACAAGATCCCCATCGCATTCATGATGCTGAATTAAAATGTCTTTTTGCAATGGTAAAACGAATCAAAATTGCTCCTGTGAAAGAAATAATTAATTGGATGCTAGAAACCATCAAGTTCTCCTCCACTGTTTATTGCACTTCCCTTGTGACACGGATTGCTCATGGTGTTGGTGCGTTGGAAGGACAGAATGTTCTTTACATTCTTGACCCGCGCCCCGAGATCACGATCCAATCCTTGGTTCAAGGGCATCACATTAAGCTTGATGCAGATGACCGCGAGAAAGTCATTTATTATTTTCCGGGCTATACAATGGAGATTCCGCTTCCTAACCCGGAATACTCATTGTATAAGTCCCATTCACTTACCTTCGTTCGGATCCTTTCCGACGAAGCACGCAGAAGCTCTGTGTCTCGCAAGTCGACCAGGAGGGTAGCAAGAGATGGGGCAGGAACTTCACGATCACCTGCACCACCACCAGACTTTGTGCGAGACCACGCGACCACTTCACCACTGGGTTCGGCGTCCGACTTTCACCTTTGCGGTCAGCGTCACCTCCAGTACATGGGTTCTTTTCGGCCATCCCGAACCCAGGGTACATACCGGGCTACCAGTCAGGTTACACCCCGCACCCAGATCAGGCAGGCGGCTCAGCATGGACAGGATCCTACGAGATCTCTTCCGAGTATGAAGGATTGCCTCCATCACCACAGTGCCACATGGAGGAGCCTCAGACGATCCAGGACCTCAGCACACGCATCCACGGTCTGGAGGTGAGTAATAAAAATATTCATGATACACTCCACTCCTATGTACAGACTGCAGACCAGCGCCACCAGGAGTACCAGCAGGAGTTCACCGACATCCGCGCACGAGAGGAGCAGCATCGCGCACAGGAGAGAGCATTTTGGCTCAACATGGGATATAATCCCGACCCATAGGCTTTGAGCCAGCTTGGGGGAGGACCCCCATAGGTAAGCCTTTAATTTCCCAAGTCATCTTCAATTCCTTTCAAAAAAAATGATAAAAGCAACAAAAAAATATTCCACTCATTTATTTGACATAAGATGGTGTAGGTTTCTCTTAAGATGAAATGATGAATAGTTGCTGTGTTTATGAATCAGCTTGCACCTAGTTTATAACTTAGAATTCCTTGATGTTTAAGTTCGTTGGCTAATATTGTCTTCTCCTAAAAACTTGATAAACATGGGTTGCAAGAACATGATCCTTTTCTAAGTTATTGTCGGATATGATATGGTACAGATAGACTCTACTATAACCTTGTTCTTAGAGAACTTGACATCCGGGAACCTAAATCTAAAAAAAAAGAGAGATGAAAAATGGACAAGTGTCCGAGGGCGAGTAGAGCCCACATCTCTAGAAAGAGAGGAAATAAAAGACCCAAGTCTAGGGTGAGAAGAGCCCACCTCTCCAAAAAAAAGGAAGGAAGAGAGAAAATCACTCTCTCTCAAGTATTCAAAAAAAAAAAGAGTACATATGCTAAATAAAATCCCGGATGGATAGTTACTCAAAAGAATGAAAGAAGTAGTAGCTCTACTAAACCATTCTATCTTGCAATCACCCAAGAATGTGGAAAAATGTTATAAGACCCATATGATTCAAGTAATAAGGATAGATGAAAATGCCAACTTATTTAAACAATAAGTGAACACTTTGTTATAAACATGGTACACTTTGATTTATATCGGCATTGAAGCAACTCCTGATCATCAACCAAAACACTTAGCTATTTGCTCGGGACGAGCAAAGGTTAAGCTTGGGGGAGTTTGTTGGCGGTCACTATCACACATCTTATACCGCCAACTTAGCTCTAATTAAGAGAGATGGAACACACTTATGCCAAATAAACATTTACTACTCACCTAGTTCCACTTGTATTCGAGAATATTTGTTTTGCAGGAACAAACACGTAAACAGGTGAGAGTACGCCAAATAAAGAGTAACACACAACTCAGGGAATACGCTTTGGCCAAGGGGAACGTGACAGGCCAGAACCGAAGCAAAATGGACCGAAACACCTCCGGAAAGGCGACCTAGACTGGGCCACCAGCCCACACGCGAAGGATGGGCGCAGGACGGGCCAAACCTGGGCCGACCGCCCCGCAGGCGCGGCGACCCGCGGGCCTGTGCCCGATCCCCAAAGCGTCTTGTCTCCATGTCCGACTCCGGAGGAGTAGAGGCGGTGCATGGCGGTGCTTTTCGGGAATTTGGCGCCAAAACTCCCGCCAAGAACCACTTTCATTCCACTATAAATAAGAGGCCACACCCTTCTTCCTACACACAACACACACACCCTTGAGCACTTCACTCACTTTCTATAGTCCTAGTTGTAGTTTTGAGCAAGGTTGAGCTTCAAGGAGGGCTTGTCTCCTTGGAAGGATCTTTTGGTAATATTAATATTATTATGGAGTTCCTTCCAATATTCAAGTCTTTATATTCATATTGCAATGCGTTCGAACTAGAGTATAGTTACCCTCATGTTATCTTATTAATGTGTGAACTATGGTATAGTTGACATATTAATAGATAGGATTTGGCTAATTATAGAACTAACCGTCATATGTCGACTCGCTAGAGAGTGTTCGGTTTATGTAGATTATGATGGTTTGGTGTACCTTCGGGTTTGCCTTTATCCTTGCTTGTTGATCCGTAGGGTCGGAGTCCCGGGGGGATTTAGGTAATTTTCTATACACGTGGACGTGGTGTCCAGGTTTATAGTAATCATCGAAATGTCGGCATCCCACGGTAGTGAGGGGGGGCGGTGGTGACAACCCTGTTCCGCCCATCGTATTCCTCCACGTCCGGATGTTGAGTTGGAGTTCTGAAAGTGTCCATCGGCTAGCAGACTAGCTGCGGGCATCTCCTCATCATATGATCGTAGTCCCATCATGATTTAGCCTCCTCATATGTAAAACTAGAGTTCACCCATGTGCAATATTTAGAACCACCTTCTCATTGTAGATTCTCTTTTATCCTTTTCTCTCCCTAGTGGTGTAGTAGCTTATGTGTGTTTGTCACTATCCTGAATATCATTTACTTACCCCTGTAATTGACTATTGGTTATTCATAAATACATTGTGGATCATTATCATCATTATGCTAGCTAACCACACAAGCCTGCCTTCCTTTGGGAAAATATAAATCACGATACCCGAATACCACCGGGTGAAATGCTACAATGATAGGTCCGTGCGCTTGCGGATTGACTAAAGTAAACACATGAATCCATCTATCATCTAATATCTCTTAACGTGTTCTCTGAGAATATTATTTATTCTTAGTGATTGCACTATGAAATGCCAACAAGTGTTTCTGGTGCCGTTACCGAAAATGGGTTATTATCTATTTCTACTAATGTCATTAAGAAATATCAACAAGCATTTCTGGCGCCGTTGCCGGGGAAGGCATGGTTTTTGAAAAAAAAATCATAAAGCTAGCATATGATGATCATAACCACATGTATGAATGATAGCCCTAGTCTTTGCAGGCTAACTCTTTTGTTTTCTTCCTGTTGTGGATGAAAACAGGGATAGTATATGATCAGTCGCAACCTACCAAACAATTTCGTTGACAATCCAGAGGCGTTGATCAGAAAGAGATGGTCCCGTACCGTTACACCTGTCGTTAATCCACCAGAGGTTGAACCCATCATCTCCGTACCATCCTCATCAACACTCATGGCCAAGACACTTCGCGACTACTCCGGTGGGCAATGTCCCCACTGGGCCAGCAATCAACGTTGGAGACAAGAATTTTGAGATCCGCACTGGCCTCATCACGATGGTACAGGCAAATCCATTCTGTGGGTTGCCAAGTGTTGGCATTTGTTAAGTGCTAAAAGAATATGAAGGATTCCGCCCAACACCTACCATTGTAACTTTTCCCTAGGATGAGTATTCTAGAGTATCGTATCCACAGGGAAGCTTTGGCTAAAGAATTCTAATAAGTCACAATCATGTATCCACTAACTTAGCAAACCACACTACTAAGAATGTGTTGATACATGGCGTGTTGAATTGGTCATAGACGCCCTAAAAATTGTTGCAGATAGTTATCTATGATGGTCCTAAAATTCAACGAATCCTCGTCATAATTGATCTTTGCTCAAAAATTCCGTCCAATAGATCGATGACGATTTGCCATCGTCAAGGATAGGTTTTTCATATGGCTCACAAGCTTGTTCTTGATGAAAGTGGGCGTCATGGATAGGTTCCATGTCATCAGCCATCAAGATCAGGTGGCATCCGACGGCGAGGGACAGCCACATCGCCGGGCGGGCCTCGATGGGCTGAACAATCTTTTTTTCTCTTTTTATTTACAAATACTAAGAAATAAGATGGGCTTGGCATGATGGGCTGGGTCAAAATGACGGCTGGGCCAAAGATTTTTCTCAGACCCGGCTAGCATTTTTTCGGTCGAGCCCGTAATTCGCTATAGATCATCCAAGAACATATATATTCATTACATAATTATAATCAATATACACGCAAACAATATCATCCATTATCATAGATGAACCAATTTTGCACGAGTACACACCGAGTTGAAGTGGGAGCTTATCAAAATTATAAAAAAATCAAAGGGGATACCAAAATCATAAAATAGCTAAGTTCATCAATTCTTCCGATAGCGTTTTGCCTCGCACATAAGTGATGAGAAATCAGCGATTAAGGATGATGAGTTCGATTCGGATCACCGGTTAAGAAACATGCCACCACGGCCCGATCTAAGTCATCTAACAATAGATCTAAGGCATCTAACAATAACGATGATTGTGAATATAAACGATAGTCACTGAATAAGAAGCTAACTCTCATTTACAAGGGAGACCAATCTAACCTAACTTAGTAAATAAGAACAAACAAATAGGACTAGGCAGTGGTTACCATATCATGCACGGTGATGCGATTGGGCGCATCCATTGCAGCAAAAATCACAATAGATGGTATTAGTTGTTGATGTCAATACTCAAGAAAATGCAAACATAAAGCATAAAATAATAGCATACCTAATGACCAATATGAATAAAAAGCAAAATAATAAAAGTAAACTAATCAAGAGGTCAAAGAGGTCAGATCGAGAGATCCTCAAGCCCTTGATTTCGATCGAGGGCGGACCTCTCTTTGAGTTGAACGATGAGTTGAACGAATCCGGCGGATCCGGGCCTCTTTACTTAGGTTCTATGATAAATCACACGTCGCCGCTTGATTGCACTTCGCGCAGGCCGGGACAGCCGCCGCCGCCGTTGTTTTTCTCTCCCATGTGTGAACTGGAAAGTGAGTAACGAGAGAGAAGAAGAGAATGAAAGAGAGTTTAGGGTTTTGTCTCGCTTATATGGAGAGGTGCTTTTGTACATATGAATCACGGCCCTTCAAGCCGATGGCTCTCGTCCGTGGAGATGAGCATCGCCTCGAAAGGGGCATGAAGAGCCGTGTGCCTGGATCAAAAAAGGCCGTAGGTGGGCTGATTCTTTACTACCAGTCCACTTTGAGCTTTTCATGTCCCCGAATTGAGTTTCAATTTTATTCCTAAATAAGCTTTGCTTTACTATAATTAAAGCGAAAAAATACCAAACCAATTCAAAAAAATCTAAAACTTGGTGGCTACTTCACACAAGGCATTTGCAAGCCTAAGAAAAAGTTTGAGACCAATATAACACTAGAATGCACTTTAACCATAGAATCCCTAAGAACCTAATTGTATAGTCATGATTCGATGAAAGGTTCCAAACACCTTTGTGAAGCATATACACTCCTCCTATGTCAAAATGACTTGAATTTTTTTTTACAGTCATCTACAACCAAAATATGGTCCCACACATGATCTTAGATTTTTTCGATGATTATTTTTATTATTATATTTTTCTTCATGCTACGTGAGTTAAAATATGGTGAACTACATATTGAAAACATTAGAATTCTACAACGACCTCCACAAATATTTGTCTCCTAGACCACAAGATACTTTGTGATAAAGTTTGGCACCATTAGGATCTTTTCGGGGCTGGACTCAGTTCAACATATAATTACACGGTGAAGTCACACAGAAATTCAATTAAACTAAAAAAAATATCAAACCAATTTAGAAAATTCTCAAACTTGGTGGTTGCTTCACACAGGGTATTTGCAAGCCTGAGAAAAAGTTTGAGACCAATATAACACTAGAATGCACATTGACCATAGAATCCCTAAGAACCTAATTGTATAGTCATGGTTCGATGAAAGGTTCCAAACACCTTTGTGAAGCATGTACACTCCTCCTTTGTCGAAATGGCTTGAATTTTTTTTTGACAGTAATCTACAGTCAAAATATGATCCCACACATGATCTTAGATTTTTCTGATGATTAGTTTTATTATTATATTTTTTCTTCATGCTACATGAGATAAGATATGGTGAATTATAGATTGAAAACACTAGAATTCTGCAACAACCTCCACAAATATTTGTCTCTTAGGGCATAAGGCACTTTGTGACAAAGTTTGACATCAATCTTTTTCGTGGGTGGACTCGGTTTAACGTATAATTCAACGAAAATTTTAATTAAACAAAAAAAAGTACCAAACCAATTTAAAAATATCTCAAATTTTGTGGTTGCTTCACACAGGTAATTTGCAAGCCTTAGAATTTTTTTTAAAACAATAATCAAATTTAAAGTTTGTACGAGGGAGAAGCACTATTTACAAATTTTAAACCAAATTGAGAGAGGAGCCGGTGGGTCTGCTTATATTGGGCTCTTCAGACAGAGATGGGCTTTGGCCCATAGAATTGAGAGGGAGGGAGGGGAGGCGAATCTGGGCCGTCCCCAGAGAGGAAGTGGAGGGAGTGCGGTCGGGCCTAAAAACCAATGTTTGCATTAATAAAACCAATGCTATTTTCTTCTTTTATGTAATTCAAAAATCTCAAATTAAAGTAGTCATATAGTAACAAAAAAAATGACTTATGTTTTGGTTATATCGCCGCTTTTTGTTTTGCACTAAAGGTGCTAGGATCGAAGCCAAAATAATTACAATGTTTTACGCTATTTTATTTCCTTTTGGTAACAAACAATAAGGTGTTAAATAATTCTAATAATATAACAAAACAAAATTGCATGCTTGTCGTGGTGGTTAGCTTGCTCGGTTTCAAGCCATGGGTGCCGTGTTCGAATCCCCATAGCTCCCACAAATTTTTTCTATGATTGCTCGTCGTCCATGTCACCCTCCACGTATGGTTTCACCTACGGCCCCGTTTGTAAACCCTCACCACGAAACGCCACCGTCATCGCCGTAGCTAGTCGCCACCACCAACAAATGCCGACGCCTTGATTTGGTTGTGATTTCTTTTGTTGGGACACCTATTTAATTTGATAAAAATGTAAACCATCCATTACTACCACAAATTCTTTCATAGTGTAGTGGTAAGACTCTACCCCTTCAACTTAGCCTGTTGTGGGTTCGAGTCTTGGCTAGACTCGATCTTGGCTAGACTCCTTTTTTTTTCGTTTTGTTTTTCTTTTCTACATATCCGGCCCCACGTGGAGGTCCATGTGAATCATCATGAGGCCATGTCACCCTCCTATACGTCTGTGATGTTTATTCAAAGTCATCATAAGTAACTATGGTGTTGACGAATGGTTTAAATCGTCACCGATTTAGCACCTAATTATCATATCGTCATGGTCTAAAATTTCTATGACCATTTCAAAAAATGTCACCAGGAAACCGTCATCTATCAACACATTCCTAGTAGTGCCACTAGACTATAGTGAGGGGGTAAATGATAAAGGGTAAGTAAATAACAAAGCATAAAATAATAGCATACCTAAGATAATAAAAGAATAACTAAACTAATCAAGAGATCAAAGAGAGAGATCAAGGTTCCTTTGTACTTCTCTATTACTTAGGTTCTATGATAGCAATCACACTATTGCACTTTGGGACATCAGAACACTAGCCACAGAAAGAGATGAGAAGGGGGCTAGGAAGCTCCGACTACGGTCCTACAAACACCAACCCGAACGTGGTGGAATACGCCGGCCATCGTATTGTCACCACCTAGGGCTACCACAAACTATCTATGGGGTTGGGTGCAATCTCAGGTAACCTATAGCCTAGACACCATATCTATACTATCGATTACTACTCTAGCTACCTAGAATAACTTGAGCCCTCAATACGAGCGGAGATCCCATACAAAAGCATAACAACTATACTTAACCAAATATATGAAAGGTATAGAAGTAAATAGAGAAGATAAATATATAAATCATAAGTATTCCAAAGAAAGGATACAAGACATACCAAACTCTGTAGACATCTCCAGAACCGGAGCATAGCTCCACTCTCCTTTACTCTTGATTAGATCTAATTTAGATCTAATCTACTTCTAATTACATGGCTAATCTACTTCTAATCTACTTCTAATTACATGGCTAATCTACTTCTAATTCACTAATAGAGAGAGGTTATCCTTACATTGGGACACCTCTACAACTGAGAGATAATGAATAGAATGAATTAGAATGAATTAGGGTTTCACCCTGGGGTTAGAGAGTCTTCTTATATAGCCCTTGGCGATGAACGATAGCCCTTGGATCAAACCGACCTTGACAACGGTGTATATACAACCTCAAAGTCGGTTATAAACCGACCTCCAAAGTGGGCATGGATTGGGCTCCAACTCCTGGCGGCCGCCGTGAATTGGCCTGGAGGCTGCCAGGCCCTTGTGGCACAATGAGTTCAAATTTTGTGGGTGCATAGATCTCGTTGATAGCTTCGTAATGACTGGTATTTTGCAGGAAACGGAGTCCGGATGAGAAAGTTATGACCGTTTTAGTGAACTCTGCTCTGCAACTGATATCTTTTGATTCTGGACTCTGAATATAGCAAACAATATATCCGTTTCGATCGTCTCGACGAGCTCTTTGCAATGGTGCTATCTTGGAATATGTTTGGAACATGTTTATGCTTCATATGTCTTGCAAACTCTAGGCTTTTCCTGTTTAGTCCCTGAAAATATATAAATCACCCAAAACTTGTGGAACTATGTTAGTAAAGCCCCTAGTCTATGTGATTATTCATTTTATGCCCTTATTTCATGTTTAGTTGACTATTAATATTATGCTATAACAGGTGTCAACAAGTTCCCCCAAGCTTACCCTTTGCTAGTCCCTAGCAAAGCCAAACTTAGCAATGGATCATGAGTTGCTACAACGCTTTCACGCCTCAAAAGTTCACATGCTTTCAAACAAACTTTCTCCTCTATATTAGAATAAACTTTTTCAACCTTCAACTTACCCGTATTACCTTTAACCGTGGAGCTTATAGCCTTTTCTTAGGATCTTGGGCAATTGAAAGATAGAACAATCAAGTCAAGCACCATGTCTCAAACTCTTTGTTCAACCTTCATTCTGGAGTTTTTGCTAATTTTCAAAATAAAACTCAAAGTTCCTTTGTATGACCCTCTCAAGTCTCTCATTTGTGGTATTTGTGGATCCTCACTTAGGCATTAATGTTGTGTTGCCTTTCTCTCATAATATGTGGTATTTTTGGAATAAGGCAGTAAGACACTATGCCTTCTTCTCTCTCACTCTATATCTAAGGCTTATATCTGGAGCTCTAGGTGGGAGAAAACTAAATCTACTTACTAAGCATATATTGTAAATTCAAACAATGGATCCAAAGTCACGAGTCACACTGATCAAGTGGTGCATGTGTATGGTGGGAAGAATATAGTGGATATGGTAGGGATAGTAAGGAATATAGTAAGGTGTATAGAATGAATGAGGGGAAAGCTTACTTTTGCTCCTTGAGGAATCTTCTCTCTTTGGGATCTGGAAACTTTATGAGAATCTGGGTTGTATCTCTTCTTTCTTTTTTTTTCTTTTTTTTCTTTTATGGAGAGGCGAGTATCTAAGTACCCATTGTTTTCAGCGGACACTTGTCCATTTTTTAACTCTCCTTTATTCTTTCTTTTTCTTAGGGAGGTAGGCTCTACTCGCCCGTAGGACACTTGTCCATTTTTCATCTCCCCTTTCTCTCTTTTTTTTTTTTTAAATCTACAACCCAAATCTCTTTTGAAATAACTTTTGAGAGATAGACAAATGTTATGGAGCTTCTGTAAGACATTGGCTAGAAATGTGTGAATGGATGGGTATAGGGAATATTTTTGATTATTCTCTCCCAGGATAGGAGTAGAACATTTTTGGTGGATATTTGGTGGATGCTTTGTGGATGCGTACTTCTAGGGTAGAAGTAGCATAAATGCAAGTGGAGTAGAGTGGATCGAGGTGGAGTGTAATAAAATGGAATGAAATGGAGTGGAGTGTGGTGAAGTGTACATGATCAGCATGACAAGTTTCTAAGGGTCGACAAAAATTGAACAAACTCAATGCAAAGTAAGCAGCCTATATATATATATATGTCAAAGGGTTTTCCTAATCTAAAGAGCATGTATATATGACTGTGGTAGGAGGTTCAAGCACTTTGTCATACAGGAACTTATCATGTGCACTTTAATTTTCAAAAGATAAATCTCCAGAAATCTAGTATCACTAGGAGTAAGATAAATAGCAGCTCAGACTCTCATATATCATATCCGTCAATTACCTAGACTTCAGAGCAAGCGTTTGCTACCCACAGGTTTCAGGTTCAGAGCAAATCTCCAGTCAAAGCAGTTGCATTAAATGATGAAGAGAAATTAAGCTTGAAAGGTAGGTACTTAAAAGGAATTATAACAGAGCAACTATTCATCATCTCCAAGGCTAGAGATTATCTTCAGAGTTTGTTTTATTCTCACACTCTAATAAAGACTCTTTAATAAAGACCAGATAGACTCTTTTTATTTGGTTTCCTTAGTTATGCATCTTTTTATTTCTTTCTAAAGCAAACAAATCTAGCTATAAGGTAGAAGGATACTTATCTGGATACATAGGGGTTGCCCTCCCCCAAGCTGGATGTTGACATAGTCTTTGATGATGATGCGGAAGTAGAGGTAGACAATGACGATGGTGTCATCCTATCATGTCTCTCTTCCTTGAATCCTGCTAAACTCAAATAAACAACAAAGCTAGTGGAACTAGTTAAGCGTTAGTGGTTTTAGCCACTTAGCTTCTTGTTCCCAAAGATTATGATTTTTCCTTTAAGACAAGTAGTTCAAGCAAAGATTAAATATTTTTGGGGTTTTATTATTTCTATGCAAGATAAAGAATGATGATGCATGCATATTTATTTTATATTTATGCCACCACGATAAATATCCTTATGGGTTGTTACACACCACAAAATTACTCACATGGGGCTTAGAGCTTTTTCAATGTAAATGCAACAAACAATTATTTATTTTCTTTTCTAATGCAACACTAGTGCTATAATGTAAATATGCTAAAAGAAAATAATTACGCGATGCAAGGAAGTAAATATGCTACGCATATAGATAACTACCGATCTTACCTTTCGGTGAGGGTTCAGTGTTTTAAGTCCTCTGAACGAGACTTCTTACCTTGTTGTTTCCTTGAGTGTATTATCTAATCTTGACAGTCGTGCTCCATGAGATGGTGAAGGACGACGTCACCCATGTTCTTTGCTGGTCTTATGAGTTGGAGTGAAGCGTAAGCAGCGTCTTGTTTAGTGTGCATGCTTGTAAGACATTCACTTGTTGAATTTTGGAGAGACTAATAGGCTTCTCCACCTTTTTGCTCAAAGTGTGTCCTGCTTGCAAAGTCATGGTAGAGATCAAGTGCATGGGCTCTGTTGGTGGGAAAACACCAACAGAACCAAAACTTCATTCGTTCTTCTCTAACCATAGGCATAACAAACAAGATAGAGTTGATTTATTATATGCTTTTCTTAAACCTAACTTGGGTGACAAGATCAGAAGATTGAGCATGATTGTTTGTGGTTAAAACTTTCGACAGATCGAATCAAGCTCGTTGACTCTTGGAGGGTTTTCTTATCTAAACGCCAAAGGCATGATTATGATTATGTTCTTCCAAAACAAGGTAAGCAATATCCTGGCTTACAAAATGAGGACTAAGAGATCAAGAGAATGGTGGTAGAAACAACTAAAGAAACAAAACATGTTGAGCTAATGAAGTTGGATCAGGCAAGGTTGTTACTCTAACATGTTTTATTCTTTATTTATGAACAAGCCATACTTTAGGTAAAGCTTAAGTAATGACAACTTACCTCAAGATGTTACCTTATTATTGGAATGTGACAACATTGTAACACCTTGTGGTGGTTCTTTTCTTCAACTCGAAGCTTTCCTTCTTTGGCCTCTTATATATCTTGCTCCTTACTTGTCTCGTTTATTGTATCGTCCTTTCTTTCTTGTTCTTCAAATTGTACTAGAACCTTTTTTAGCTCCTCTAATGGTTTTATTCTTGCAGTATTAGTTGACAAATGTGATACCGAAGGAATATACAAGTAATTGTAAACAAGGGTAGAATTGTCATGGAGCTAAAGGTTGCTTCTATGCTAGACAAAGTTTTGGTTGGATATTTTAATTATCAAGTGCTCACTATTACTTTTTTTTCTCTAGTGGGAAATTTTATTATCTTAAGTTTGATTTTTATGCATGACATTTATTAACCAATTCAAACTTAGGGAGATAAAGTAATTGTGAGTAAAGGGATTGCAAACCAGCATGTCAGAGTGACGGAAGCTTGAGTAGAGGCGAGTATGTCGGATGATCTTTGGAGGAATCGACCTTCCTCCCCATGCTCGAGCCTTCCTGTCACTCAACACTTTAAGTTTGAATGCTGAACCATCCCTAATCGTGTGTTGCAATCACCATGTCCTTAGACATTGTTCATCCTTTATTCCCGCAAGGTTAGTGACCAAGAATAGTGACCAAGAATAGAAGGGAAGTTGTCCTAGGAACATGTTTTTTTTAGCATGACCCTTCATGTGCTCGGATATATATTATTATTTTTTTTTTTTTTAGAACATAAGACAAAAGTTGTATACAAATATGTAATTTAAATTCACTTACCTGTCTTTGATGTTCTTGTGGCCCAATGCTTTGTCCATCCACTTCTGTTGAGTGATTACTTTTCGTGATCGTGTTGTATGGCACTCTTCTTCATCGAATAGACATAGCATAGACTCTTTTTCTACAAAATATTAGTGGACACATACCCGAAGGAATACAATAGGGTTGAAATAGGGGTTGTGTCCAAAATTCATATGATCTCATCCATACTAATGAGAAGGTGGTTCTTTGATTACCTTAGCACAGATTTTATTTATTCATGTCTTATATACATTTTTGTTTATGGCTGCACTCTAGCATGTGGATCAAGGCAAAGGTAACTTGTAGCAAAAAGAGAGCGCGAATGATTTGATACTTAGAATTCTTCCATCAATGATGAATGAGCTGTGTCTTTTGCACAAGGTTGGAGTTCATCATATGCCTTGCTTCATCTCAGATCTGAGTTCATCTCTTGACTTTCCCGAATTGGATTTGAAAGTTTTTGCAGGGGTTAGTCCAACACAATAACCAATGTCTACGCAAGCAATTCTTAGTTCAATAACCAAACTAGACTCCATGTCTAATTCAATTAAGGAAGGCATTTTAACCTAAGCACCACGCTTAATTTAAAAGCCTATGGAAATACCCTATTTGCGCAAATAGAAGAATTTCCAAACCAAAGCATACTATAGTAGATAAAGGTAGCATTAAAGCACTACAGAGATTTATTCAAAAAGAGATGAAACAGCATGATCATGGTGAGAGGTTTTTTTTAATAGAGATGCAAACTATATGGATATATGCAAGATGCAATGGATCTACTATGAGAAAGCATAAACTAATGGAATATATGAGTTATTCAAAGTAAACATGCAGTGGTGCAAGAAATTAAATGATAACTACTCAATCAATTTATAGTCCATGAGTGTTGACACATGTTATAGCATAGAATATATAGGTTTTTAAAAACTAAAATAAGGGTTTAAACTGAATATCAACATAGTATAGGGCTTCTTGACATAATTCCACGAGTTTTGGTGATTTATATATTTTCGAGGGATTAAACAGAAAAGCCTAGAGTTTGCAAGGCATATGAAGCATAAGCATGTTCTAAACATATTCCAAGATGGCACCATTGCAAAGAGCTTGTCGAGACGATCGAAACGGATATATTGTTCGCTATATTCGAGTCGAGTAATCAAAAGATATTGCTAGAGTTCACTAAAGCCATAACTTTCTCAAGGACTCCGTTTTCCGTGAACCACCCCTCTCTAGAAAGCTATCAAGAAGACTCTGGTGGTTTGGGCTCAAAGACCAAGGTGGGCCTGTGGAAGATGGCCCATGACGGCACGCCCCAATGGGGCCCACCGGGGCCTACTTTGGATGTCGGTTCCAAAACCGCCATTGAGATGAATCTAGGCCGTTCCCCAAGGTCGGTTTGATCCTACGGCTACGGAGAGTTTCTTGGCCCCTACTCTACCTCGGGGGCTATATAAGCAACCCTAGGGCGCCCCCAAAGGATCATCATTATCTCTCATTTGCTATCTACAAAGCAAAAGCTAGGGTTTCAATTAGAAGAGAGGTCCCTCTAGTTGTCTAGTTGTCTAGTTCATCTAGTTCATCTAAGTTGTTAGATCACGGAAGAGAGAAGAGGAGAGGAGTCAAGAGCCGGACTGGTCGGGATCTTTTTCAACTTTATAATCTTACAAAGAACTAGTTTGACTTGAGCAATTCTCCAAGTTCTTCATTTATTATTTCTAAGTACTTTATTTAATTCTAGTTCTTGCCTTACATTATTTCTTTGGATCTCTGCTTTCGTATTGAGTGCTCTAGTTATCACGTGTGATTAGAGTAGTAATCTATAGTGTAGACGTGGTGTCTAGACTAGAGGTTACCCGAGGTTGCGCCCAATCCTACGGTTAGTTGTGGTAGCTCCGGGGGTGACAGCCCTGTTAGGGGCGCTGTAATCCTACCACGTGGGGGTTGGTGTTTTCGTAGAGCTTTTGGTAGCCTTTCTTCCAACTACTTTCTTCCCAGTCTTTTTCGAGAGTTGGAACGGATCTACTACTCCGAATTAGATAAAGTATAGTGAGCCTTTAATTAGATAAAACCACTTGGAGAACTCAAAAACCTCTCTACCCCTATCATTTATCTTTCCTAGGATGATCCTAATTCTTCTAGTACACTTCACGTTCCTCGTGGAAATCGATACCTTGGAATACTCTCGGGTGAAAGCTACATCGGTATTTGTGCGCTTGTGGATTTTTCTCGTTTATGCGTTAATTTATACCAACAAGCTTTTCGGGCGCCGTTCTTGGGGAACGTAGTTGTGCTAGATTAGAACCAAGATTGTCCTTTTACCCTTTTTACCTTTTACCCTTTTTACCCTTACCACATGGATTTCACTCCAATCTATAAATTCTTTGCTCCAAAGGGCAACTTGTTGGAGCCTCCACCATCATCACACCCCATTCTTACGGATGGCTATGAGCTTCGCCCGCTCTTATAGCCATGGTTCGAGAAACCCTTCTCTAGGTTAGTAGATGAAGTTCCATGCACCCACCTTAGGGAATTCGAGCAGTTGTGTTCACTATGTAAAAAAAGGCCTCTACAGTCGGGCGTTGAGGGCATCTACAATCGCCGACGACGCTGCGTCTTCCCATTAGGGTCTCTAAATGTCGGGCTTTACGGACATGTATGCGTATGGCGTCCCCGCAACAAGCTTTAATGCGGACAGGTTTTAGTGTGTCTCAAACTTTCCGCCTCGTAGTAAACCCTTGTTACACACGCCGTGGAACGTCATTGCGTGTCCCAAGATTTTTTGCGCGATTGTGGTCTACGTACCTATAGACATGATTACCTAAGAAGCGATCGTACCTTTTGGAAACATCATAGACCCATGGCATCGAATCGACCGTACCCGTGTCCAATTCTAGCGACCTTCAGAGCGACATATGATTTGTAGAAGCTTATTTGACCGCACGCACCCATTTTACAAAACCGCGGTTCAGAATAATGATGCGCATGTCGACGCGTGCACGCACTTCACGCACTCAGAATCGGTACACCCAAGACTCACTCGAAGATCTCTAGTTTGGTTTTGGATAATTAGTGACACCTAAGGACTAATCTCTCGATGCTAAGTGTTTGACTAGATTGGAGATTGGTCATGTCAAGCTTTTGGGGCATGGTGATCATGAAGGATGGATCAAGGTGATCCAAAAGATGATCAAGCGTCCAACTTGATGAAGTTTGGAGATCAATTGAGCCCAAGGCAAAAGGTATAACCATAGGGCCTTTTGATTTTACACTCAAGACACCATAGAGGGTGTGAGTGATTATAGGATCGATAAGCCGTACTATAAAGAGGGAAACTTATCGTACATATCGGTCCTCGTGTGCCTTTAGGTTCAAAATTCATATGCATGCATTCTAACCTAAAGAGCTAACTCCGTACTTGATGAAAATGGTTTTCAAAATGCTAACACATGGTGTCGGGGTGTTCTTCGACGTGTTGGCAACAAGAAACAAGTGACGGAAGCCTGGGTTTGGAGCAAAGGCGAAGGAACGACAACACAACGACGAAATTTTCACGGCTTCGGAGGAGGTGACCGGACTCACCGATCGGACCCTCGACCGAGGCACGAGATTTGACCGACGGTCCGGTCGGTGCATCCGATTGAGATTACAGAGAGCATGTTTTTCGGCTCGAGTTCAGGGACCGACCGAACGCATGCACCGGATCCTTCGACCGGACGCATGCGCCGGGGGTCGGCCAGGGCCGGGCGGCTTGTCCGGTGTGTGACCCCCGACCGGATCCATCGACCGGACTCACCGGGCGAGTCCGGGTCGGCACGCCCCGACGACGAAGAAACCGTGTTTTGCCCCAACGGTTGGATTTAGTGATGGGGGCTATATATACATGGTTGGCCGGCCATGGCTCACTCTCTTGGTGTCATCGGTTTATCGGCGATAGTCTAGCAGGGATATGCCCGGCTAGTAGATTGAGCGGTAGAGGAGCGCTAGACGGCTAACGAGACGTTGCGTAAGCGAACGAAGGACAAAACACACGGGGTTTTACCCAGGTTCGGCCGCCTTGATGGTGTAAAACCTACGACCTGCTTAGCTTGTATTGATTGATTGAGAATATCGTGTCCCTCAGGGGGGATCCCTGCTCCCCTTATATAATCCGGGGAGCAAGGTTACAGGTCGGATCCGGACCGACAAGATCTATCCTGATCGGTTACAATAGGAAAATATGTAGTGATTACGATAGAGCTACACTAGGAAACTATCTTGGCGACCAAGTTTAGGCCGTGATCTCCAGATAATTGCGGTCTTCTAGCGCCAAGGGCTTGATCCGTCATCTTGGCCGGCCCGAAAGGCCTAGCCGAAGTGACCCGTGAGGGGATAGGGGTTTATCCCCCACGGCTAGTCCCCGAGCACGCCGTATCTGCCGCAGTGAGAGAGTCTTGACGCTTCAATCATCGGGAGGTGTTGTCGACCAGTCTTCATACGGTGTCGACCAAACTAGTTAAACGCCGACTAGCCTGGGACAACTCTCGACCAGCCGCCTGCGTTCCTGTAGCTTCTTTCCATTGCTTCCGACCAGTCTAGTCTTGACGAGTCACTCACTGGATGCCGGGTGCTCCAATGAAAAAATCTTTTCTTTCTAGCGAAGTGTGCCCACATAGAGGGGTAAACACTCAAGAAATGTAACGAAGGAAATGAGCACGATTCACCGTAGGTGAAGTGTGCCCACTTAGTCCCCCGAGCCTAGGAGTAGGTGAGTTTTTAACACGCATCGCTAGGGTCATCGAGAGAAAATTGAGCTATAGTCCCCAAGTAATCGGAAACCTAATTGGCGCGAGTCCAAACTCCGCAATGGAGCCCATACTTGGAGTCCCCGAGCAGCGTATATGCGTCCGAGCGAACGGGGTGCCAACGCGCCATGCATGGATCAAGGTGCGCATGAAAGACCGACACGGAGAATATCCAGCCGCATCGTAATGGTAACAGATCTCAATAGCTCGGGGGTTTAAGGGAAAGTTGAACAGAATATCTCGCATATCCTAGGATATTGAGGAATCTTCGCCGAGAAGATTGGGCCGCTTTGTGTCCCAAAAATCGAAGGCAACGATCGGGTCAATTAATATCCCGGTCGATGTAGGGGAACAAACGGCGCGAGAATCGAGGGGATAGGACGCAGCGGCCGCTTTACAACACGCCACAAGCCGGAAAAGGGTAATGATGGCAACCGACGCCGCCCGCCGCACGCACTCAACCCAGAAATGGGGAGGCGCGGGCCCGCAAAGACGACATTTACCCATGCATTAACCCTAGGGGCGGTCGGGGCTATAAATACCGGAGCCCACCACCTCCTCGCCTCATCCGCCTGGACGCCCCTTCGTCTTCGCAAGTTTCTTCTTCTCCCTCCTCGCTCACAGAAGCGCCCAGCTAGGGTTTGCCGTCAGCGCCCGCCGGATTGAGCCGCAACCGATCGCGAGAGGTAAGTTCCTCACGGATCTATTGATTCGCCACCCTTTGAATCCCAATGTAGTCGATTTGGATCTCGATTTGGAGTGTTTCGAGTCTATCGTTCTTTGTTCATCTTCTTGAAATGTAGAATCGGTTGAGGTGGGATGGATCGCGCCGCTGGGGGGGTCGTCGGTCGCGGGCGGAGGTGCTTGCCGGGGTCGCGCGGGGCGAGCCGGTCGGCGGTGGAGCTGGCGGCGGCGGGACGCGATGGCGAGCGGTGCCACTCGCGACGGCGGATCCGGTCATCCGGCACCCTCCGTACCCGGCGGCGACTCTCCGGCGGGACACCCGGCATCAACCGGCTCACGGGCGGTATCGTTGGTGGACAAACCACAACATCGATACATTAAGGGGGTATGCCCGGCTAGTAGATTGAGCGGTAGAGGTGCGCTAGGCGACTGCGGGGATGTTAAGCGAGAACGAGCGAAGGACAAAACACACGGTTTTACCTAGATTCGCCGCCTTGATGGCATAAAACCTACGTCCCCGCTTAGATTGTATTGATTGAGTATCGAGATTACAAGATAGATCAGAGTGATCTAATCTAGGATTCGATAAGATTTGAGGGGATCCTTGCCCACCTTATATAGTCCCAGAGACAAGGTTACATGCTTTAGTAAGCAATGTGGTACAATATCTTAGTCGATGCGTGTGCGCGACGCCTTCTCTTCTTGGGCGGGCCTTCTTCGGACGGTGCAGCCCATGTAGTGCCATGAGGGGATAGGGTTTATCCCCCACAGCTAGTCCCCGAGCACGCTATATATCCCTACCGGGTAACGCCGTCTTGTACTCCTCCGTCGGTGTGGAGCAACGCCGCCAAGCCGTCGCGAGGCGTCGTCCGACTAGTGTAGAGTAACGTTGACCGGTCGGGAGAGCGTCGTCCGACGGTGTAAGCCGTTGCTCGACCCACCGTGTCTTGAGGTTTGCCTCGTAGGATGTTGGGTGCTCCAGAGAAAAGTTTCACCACCGACATGTATCCATGTATTGAAAAAAAGAGAAAATGTCGCCGTAGATGACATGTATCCATGTAGTCCCCGAGCCTCTTTGGAAGACGCCCTTGAAGTCTTGTAGCAGGTCAAGAAACAAAACCGAGATGTACTTATCAAGCCCCTCGATGCGCTGCCCAAGATCAGCACCCCGATCCGCCCAAGATCAGCACCCCGATCCGAACAGCATGAGGAACTTAATAGCACGTTTTGACGTTGCAGCGACACGAAGATGTAGCAGAATCCGACCACCGAGGAAGTCCTAGCGTGGCTGACGCCGAGTGCCGAGCAGTCCCCAGTTTGGTGATGCCGAGCAGTTCCAGTTGTCGACGTACGTGCTTGCTCCCTTGCTGGTGGTTCGGACCTTGTATGTCATACGGATGGCAGCCACCGCGTGACGTCGAAGGGTGTAGTTGAGCTCCGACGTAGCAATCTGTCATGTAGATATGTCCAAAAACATATATATTGTATATGAATCTTGGAATTTGGAATTGAAGGCATGACTTAGCTGTTTAGATCCCGAGGATGAAGTCACGTCCGGAAGCGTAGATAGAGTATCTCTTGACCATGCATGCGTGATGTATATATGCATATATACACATACGCTGTACTGATTTGATTAGCTTGCATGGTGCTCGAGTTGCTTTTTTGTCTTTGATTAGCTTGCTTGACCTCTTGATGGCTTGCTTTCGTTCGGGCTGACGTACTAGCTTGCTGCTGGACACGTCCGGTCGGAGAGGTCGGAGATGAGTGCCCGAGCGCGTCAAGGTCGGAGGCGGGGTCCTCGAGCAATCATCGAGGTCTGAGGCGCAGTCCTTGAGCAGTCGTCGTGGTCGAAGGCGCAGTCGTCGAAGTGGTCGGAGGCGAGTCCCCGAGCGTGGCGTGGTCGAAGACGCAGCCCTCGAGTCGTCGGCGAGTCCCCGAGCGAAGCGAGGTCAGCGTGCCGACGGAGCCGATGGACGCAGCTTGATGTAGCTCACGATGACTTGCGTAGAAGGTCGCTGGATGGCTTGCTTCGGCTCGACGTGGCTTGCTTGATGCAGTCGAACGGGGCAGGTTGGTCCCGTATTGGACTCGACCCCGTGCTTGCATGATGCCGTGGTTGATCCTGCACATCTCTGTAGGCCACGCGCCACTTGCCGCCGGCGGCAGCTCCAGAATTCAAATTGAAGACATGGAGGAGTACCAACAAATCTGTACATCGGCGTGCGTCTCATGTACGCATCTTGATCACTCTGCTAAATTCCTGGCGCTGGAGTAGATGAACCGATGTCCTTGATGCTTAGAGTATGCATGGATATATTCAGCTCTGGATTGCCTTGTTCGTGTATGCATATATCCATATACAGGCCTTGGTCTTGCTTGCTTTGATCGCCTTGGCGTCCGTGTGTGTTGCATGTCGTGAAAGATTGCATGGCACCCGTAGGGCGTATATACGGAACGGGCATGCATACCTGGACAGTCATGCACCAGCTTGCATCTCTTCGTTGACTTGCTGGTTAATTAGCTTCTGCCATCGAGCCGGGCACGGATACCAGGCGGATGACGGTCACCGCGTGACGGTGAAGGGCGCAGTCCCCAGCTTGGCTGGCGACCACACAGCGAAGTTGTTGATGAAGTCCGTATGCCAGGTGACCACCTTTTCGATGATCCACCTGACCTGCTGCTGATCCAGTCCCCGAGCGGTCGGAGCAGTCGGAGACGAGTCCCCGAGCGTGAGCTCACTGATTGGGCTTCGTCCCTGAAAAACAAATATGAAGTTCGGTAGTACGTGATGTACAAAATAAAAGTTCGATCTCCGGTCGAGATGAAGAAGCTTTGTACGCAGAGTTTGGAGCTCGATGCGTATTTTTGGTGTAGATTTTTAGCTCTTTTTTTTTTAAGTGTCGATTTTAGCGCCGATCTAGCCTTTGTGGCCGATATAACCACTGTTTGGGTTGTTCAACCGCACAAAGGAGCTCCTGCCAACTATCAAATACGCAGGGACTGATTTACCATATGCACGCATTGGATTAGTCGGAGACAGGGCCGGCTCTAGAGAGCTATGTGACAAAAGCGTTGAGTTGTAGCCGATGACTTAGTCGTCATGGTTTTCGAAGAAGCATGTGTAGAGCATTTACAAGCACTTAGCGCATGTAGTTTAGTTCGCCCGCCGAGAAGCCTCTAGCCCCTGGCCGACCCCGGTTATCCGGTGGTGAGGCACTGCGGGCCTGTGCACGCGCCCGAACACTTATCCGACGGAGAGACATTCCGACCACCCGTGACGCAGGGGAGCCGTGCCGACGTGCACGACGGCAAAGTGGGGTCGACTCTAGAGGTACTTGGGGAGACAGAAACTGTATGGCTGATTACTTATAAAGCGAAGAACATCTGAAGATATGCGAAGATGGACAAGTATTTATGAAAAATATTAAAGCGTGACTTAGCTTGTTTGGCGACGATAGAGTAATCGGCGGGTTGACGGAGTTTGATGATGGTGTGGGAAGACTGAAGAAGACGTTGATGATTTCGATGATGGCATGATGACGCAGGCGTCGAGGAACACGATCTTCGCAAAATCGAGTTGCTGCCAATAGAAAATCATGGAGATATGTAGATATCCGAGTACATATCTTGTAGGGTATTAGATTGAAGAATTAAAAAATCGTGACTTAGCTTTTGTCGGATGCCTGAACGGGAATTCATCCTTGCTAGGATCGACTTTGCACCATGCGCCTTTTTTAGTCGACTTTCCTGGTCGACGTAGCCAAAGTGGCAGATCGGTGCATGGCCCCGATGCATATTATTGGCGAGGAGCCTGGCAATGCGGCCTGGACGCCTGGTGCGCGCCGTCGTGGTCGGACAGGTTCAATTCGCTTCCAGCTTGTTGACGTAGTCGGACAGGTGGCTCCTTGCTTGATTTGGCTGAGAGCCCCGATGCCCGCCGCCAGTCAATGGGAAACGGAGTTGCTGTAGTTGACGACCTGTCGTTGCCTCACGACCATGATGCTTGATGCTTGCCGTGCGGAAAACTTGACGGAGCCGTCTTCGAGATTGATCCCGAAGCCACAACCGCTGATGTTGGTGATGAGTTTGCCGATGCAGATTGGATCTGCGCGGCTCGAGGTTGATGACACCGTTGCCGACGCCGGAGTTCCACGGTATCGCCCCGAACTGAATGTACAGCGCCGGGTCGACGACCATGGATATTGGGAAGGACACCATCTTGTCAGCCATGGAGTCTTCGTGCACACCCCTACCGGCGGCGCCAAGCCGCCGTCGGTTTATTGACGATAGTCTAGCAGGGTATGCCCGGCCGTAGATTGAGCGGTAGAGGTGCGCTACACGACTAACAGGATGTTAAGCGTAACGGCGAAGGACAAAACACACGGGTTTTACCCAGGTTCGGCCGCCTTGATGGCGTAAAACCTACGTCCTGCTTAGATTGTATTGATTGAGTATCGAGATTACAAGATAGATCGTAGTGATCTAATCTAGGATTCGATAAGATTTGAGGGGATCCTTGCCCACCTTATATAGTCCGATAGACAAGGTTACATGCTTTAGTAAGCAATGTGGTACAATATCTTAGTCGTGCGTGTGCCGCACGCCTTCTCGTCTTGGGCCGGGCCTCCTTCGACGGTGCGGCCCATGTAGTGCCATGAGGGGATAGGGGTTTATCCCCCCATACTTGGTCATTTGAATCATTCCTAACATCCTAGAGCTGAGCAACAACTCCTCCCCTCTCTCATTCTTGCTTGTGAGCTTCATTCTTGAGAGAAGAGGTGATCCAAGTGCATTTGCATCGAGTTCTTGCATCTAGAGGCACTTGGGGATCGTTGTGAGCCGATTGGTTTCTTGTTTCTCTTGGAGACACCGCTCCTAGCCGGCTTGGTGAATTGGTGGAGGCGTTGGCAAGAGAAGGTGATTGTTCTTGGCCACCTCCGGTTGATTTATGAGAGGATCACACACTCCTCGTCAGGAAGACAAAGTGCAAGGAATACATTGCTCGTGTCTTGGTACCTCACTTGTGAGTGGTGGCTTGGGGCTAGCAAGTGCATCGCCTAGCTCAAGCACCATCCTTGTGTTGGTCGGCACAACCGGAGACTAGCTTGTCGGTGTACAAGTGAACTCCGGGTCAACACTTCGACGTGTCATTTGTCTCGGTGATTGACTCTTCATCATATTGTGTTTGATTGTTCATCCTCTATATTGGTGGTTGGTTCATTGCCTCTACACGTCGGTATATCGAGCTCTTTCACTTGCATTTACTTTCCTAGCTTATTTTGTGTAGTGAGCTAGCTTTGCTTGTGTAATTGTTCTTGCTAGCCAAAGGATCATATTTTGGTTTGTTCACTAGTTAGAGTAGTGACATAGTTTTGAGTGACATATAGATCATAGAGTATATTTAGAATTGTCACTAGAGGCTTGCAAGACAATAGAGCTAGTGCAAACCGCGACACGCCTTTTGTTATACTAATCGGTTTGTTAAATTGAGCTTGTAGAAAATTTTTAAAGGCTATTCACCCCCCTCTAGCCATCTAGGACCTTACAACGCCCGGCCGGTGAACCGCCTCAGAAACCATTAGTAATATACGAGACATGTGCGGATGATAGGCGACTATAATACGGTCCGGTTTCTGCAGACATGCACCATATCCATGTTTGTGGTTTTTCGCTGCATTTGCAGACGCATGCGTAGATTACCTATCTGTAGTTCCTTATCCCTTTTACAGACGCTCACTTTGTCCCGGCATGTTTGTAGTTTTGCTTAGTTTACAAACATGCTTTTTCGATCAGAATCGTCCCGTGGCTTCATATGCTTGTACCGGATGCTCTAACCGTAGCTACCGGGAAATTATAGATGCGTGTCTCTTCCGCGTGTTTGCATCGAGGTTTTACGTTTTAGACGCAGCGTTTTCCGGTGCTCGATAGAAGCCGACACCGAGACTTCTGACGGCGGTTCCGCGAGGCGCATCGGAAACACCTATCGTTAATTATTTAGATATTACGAGGCGGATTCGTGCGGCGTAAATTATTCGAAACCCACGAGGACGCTCGTTAGCGCGGTGGTGCGTACTAATTCTATTATTACGCACGAGGTTAAGATGGGTCTCAGATTGTGCCGAGACTAGAGACGCCTCTAGAAAACGGAGACGCGTCAGTATTAATGATGACGCCGCAGACGCGCCTACGCCTTTAGATGCGTATGCAGACCAAAGCATTGGTATTATTAATACGTATATAATACATATACACAGGTCCGATCACAAACAAATGGTAGACGCCTGCAACATTAAAAATTCATGTGTATCTCTAAAAATTCATGTGTATCTCAGAATGTTCTTCACACGAGACATACCACGGTTGTTGGGGGCATGCCACATATTATTCACAACACAAATAACATAGTTCACATGCATGTATCCACCTGATTGTCATGCAGCAAAGGAACAGAAGGAACTCACGGTTCACGAAACAAATATTCGCCTTCAGGGCTGACGATCTCTTCCATAACAAACTTGGCGATCTCCTCTCTAATATCCTCGAATTAATCAAATTTCCGCACAAGTCGAAATCCTAATACAAAGAAAGGTAGACATAAGTGTTTGTTGTACACATGGTCTTTATTACCAAACAAAGGTAGGCACATGATGGAGCTGCACTTCGAGTTACCTCGTGACGGTCTAGATGAACTTGTTTCATCGCAGCCAGCAAGTGGTGGGCGTGTAGAACACACATGTCTTTTCATCGGTTTGTGACCGGCACCGCAAACATATGAAACACAGTGGTTATTCACTGAATGGAAACACGCACGAGTGTAGAACTCCAAGTGAAGCACTACTTACTGTACATTCTTGTTCGGACCTCCATGCTTCTTGCCTGAAACATGCTTGTTTGGGCCTTGCCATCCTATTTGTTGAGCCGCTTCGATTCTCGCCAGGTTGCACTCTAAGAGGCACTCTAGACATTCTTGTCATGCAAGCCACTCCCTGCATTTCAGCCCCTCGCGGCTGCGAGGTACTGCGGTTATCCTTGCCTTGAGAGCGGTTCCCACATCGTTAGCCGATGCACTCCGGAAGGCACTCTGACCGTCATTGTCATGCAAGCGAGTCGCCGCATTCTCATCCATTGTAGCCTTGAGAGGGACTCGATCATTGCCGTCATTCCCATTTAAGGCCGCGTGTCATCTGAGTCCTTTAGATTGACTTTCATTGAGGCGTAAGTAGGCAATGTGGAGTTTTGGTCTTTGTAGAAAAAAAGTGCTTTAGGAATGCTTGAAATCTCATGTTTGGTTTTGGAAATTGATGACACACTTGTGGACTAATCCTTTGCTCTAAGTGGATGACTTGAGATAGGATTAGGTGGAGGACAAGGAGCATGATGATCATGAACATGGACAATGTCGGTGGACTTGATGGATCGTCAAGCTCGATGATCGGCTTGAGAGGAACCAGGGAGATCAAGGCAAAGGTATCTTGATAGGGTTTTCCTTTCGGTGATCAAGACACGATAGAGCGTGTGATCACATTATAGGATAGATAGCCGACTATCAAGAGGGGATGCCACGACAATCCTTTGGTGAAGTGCTTCTAGGTCCAATTGACTTGCATATGCAATTAGGATTGAAAGACACTAACTTCGTTCTTGTCTAACCGATCGTGATATGCTAACACTTGTGCTCACGGGGCACATTCGAAGTGTTGGCAACTCAAGACAAGAAGCGAAACTTGGAAAGATGGAAAGACGACGACGCAACGATGAAGATGAGTCGCGAATCGCTACGGACGCTCGGCGTTTGGCGCTGGGCGCCCGCCAGCGATCAAAGGCGTAAATTCAAATCGGGTCACTCTGGCGTCCCGGCGGCTTGCGCCGACGCGCCAAAACCAACCCGCGCGATCCGGCGTGTGGAAAACTCGTCGTTGAGAAGACTTCAATCGCTGATCGGGGCGCGGGATCGGCGCGCCACGGCGATACGGACGCGGTCCAATAAGCATGTGTTGGCGGTCATTATCGAGTATATTATACCGCCAACCTTTATCCAATTCACGAGAAAGGAGCAAACTTATGTTACATATACCTTTACTTCTAACCTAGTTCCACTTGTATTCGTATAAATTATGTTTTTGCGGTATAAGAGTGGAAAGCAGTACAAAGTCGCCAAATAAATTAGAAAGCGTATTGAATAAAAGACGCCAAGGAGTAGATCAATCAAGAGGACCAAACCGCACAATTTGGCCCATGCACCATCATAGGCCTAACATTTGAAGGACAAAACGCCGCATAACGGGGAGAAGGTCGGGGCCGGGAGGCCCGGCCAGGTGGGCCCGGCGCGGGGGGCCGGCGCGAAAATTTTGCCAAAATTTGCCGCCCTTTCTCTGGCGGTTTGGACTGGTCTTCACGGCGGCGGTTGCATGTGCAAAGTTTCGTTCCCGCCAAGAAGACCTCGAAGCAAGGAGAGCCCTCCATTCACTACTCCTCTCCACTATATAAAGAGAGGCACACCCTCACTTGTAACACACACATTCTACACTTGAGCTTCATCTTCCACACACATATTTTTGTAGTAGTGTCCCTCTAGGTGCTCTCCACCTAGTTGTACAAATTAGAAAGAGGAAGAGAGTGAGAGGAGAAGAGAAGAGGAAGAGCCGGGTTTGTCGGTTCCGCCTCAACTTTTGTACCTCTACGGAGCCGACTCAATTCGAGTAACGTCCGAGGGTTATCTTGTGGTAATTCTAGTATTATTATTTACTAAATTCAGTCCTTACTTTATTTTACTTGCCGGATCTCCGTTCGAATAGAAGGTTCTAGTTTTCACGCGAAACTAGTTTCAGAATCGCTAAGCGTAGGCGTGGTGTCTAGGCTAGAGTTTACCCCGAGATTGCGCCCAACACTACGGAATAGTTGTGGTAGCCCCGGGGGTGACGCTCCGACCAGGCCTTTGTAGTCCACCACGTACATGTTGGTGTTTTTCAGTAGAGCTTTTGGTGGCCTTCCCGACATTCGTTTCCCGTCTTTTCGAGAATCGGAAAGGTCACCGCTCCGAAGCAAGTGGAATTTAGTAAGCCTGAACATTTAGTAATTTAGTAATTTTGGGAAAACCCTAGAGAACCCCTTTCTTCCTACCAAAAATATTATTCCTACCTTGTCTTGGACGACCTAAATTCTTCCTAGTTCACTTCTCGTTCTCCGTGGAAATCGATACCTCGAATACTCGGGTGAAAGCTACAACGGTACTTTCCGCGGCGCTGCGGATTTATCGTGATGCGTTAAAAATACCAACGACATGTCGGGGAGCCCCCCGGCGGACGCATACGGGCGCGGTGCGTGGCGGGCGTGCGGCACGATGCAATCGGGGGCGCTGGCGCGTCCGGGCGCAGTCACACTGGGCGTGGGGCGCGCAGATGAGAAGGGGACTTTTGGCCAACGGCTCTATTTCGACTTGGGGTCTATATATAGTTGGTTGGCCGGCCATTTGAGGTCTCTCTTACACATTTGAACACTCCTACACACTTGTGAGCTTGTGAGACTCCCCTCCACTCATCTCTTCACTCTAACTTCGATTCTTGAGTGAGATTGAGAGAGTAGAAGTGCATTTGCTTGATTGTCTTGCATCTAGAGGCACTTCACCCTTGGAGGAGCTGCGGGATCTTGTTTCTCTTGAGAATTTGCTTGGTTCCCTAGCGGCTTGGAGCAAGAGGCGTTGTTGAGCTCGATTGGAGCTTGTTCGAGGCCACACCGGTGGACTTGTGAGGGGTTGAGCCTTACCCCGTGGGAGATACGCGAAAGGCATCACTAGTGGATTGCTCGTGGCTTGTTGAACCCTCTCTTGTGATCGTTTGCTTGAGCTCCCACCGGGGATTTGGCACCAGCCATTGCTTAGCAAACCGTCAAGTGAGTGTGTCGCCACAACGAGGACTAGCGTGCTGGCAAGCACGTGAACCTCGGTAAAAATCATCGTGTCAATCTTGTTCTTGCTCGTTGGAGATTTCATATTGATCACGGTGATTGGCTTCCACCTCTACACATCGACGTCGGTATATCTAACACCTCCTCCTCGTGTTTTTACTTTGATATCTTGTGTAGTGTTGCTAGGTTGCTTAGTCTTGTTTAGCTTCTTGTGGTAACCTAGTTAGACTTGCTTGTTCACCTAGGAGTAAAACTAGAGACATAGCCTTTGAGTGGATTAGAGACAATAGAATTGACTTGTGGCTTGCTTAGTTAATTCGTAGCACCGCTTATTTAGCTTCGTCATCTTATTGTCTAATCCGTTTGTTTAGTGTTGTTGCAAGAAATTTTAATAGGCTATTCACCCCCTCTAGCCATTAGGACCTTTCAAGTGGTATCGAGCCGAGGCAATCGTATTTAGAAGGCTTAACATCCTACGGTGATAAAATGGCAATGAATTTTCATGTCAACAACACCAAGAAGGCGCCACCTTTCGATGGCACCAACTTTGCCTATTGGAAGGTGAAGATGACCGCACACCTCAAGTCAATCAATAGAGAAGTGTGGGTCGTGACCGAGAACAAGTTTGAAGTGGCAAAGCCAAATTAGCCAACCACGGCCGAAGAGTATGCAAATGATCTTGCCGTGAGTGCATTCCATGAAGCATTCAACGATAGAGTGTTTGAGCAAGTCAAGTCACTCACAATTGCTCATGAGATATGGAAGAAGCTAGAAGAGTGCTATGAGGGCACCGAGGGCGTCAAGCAAGCCAAGGCATACATAAAGCTTGAGCAATTCAATAGCTTCAAGATGGAAGAAGATGAAAGTGTGCCGGAGATGTTCCACCGCATGCAAGTGTTGGTGAATGATCTCAATGCACTTGGTGAAGACATCAAGGACAAGACCTTCAACATGAAGTTCTTGAGGTGTTTGCCGGAGAGGTTTGGGATGTTCATCATGGTGCTCGTGAGGACAAATTTGAAGGATTTGACTCCCAACCAATTGCTTGATGAGGTCATGACCGATGACTCCTATAGAGATGACAAGAAGAAGCAAGAGCTCATCAACAAGGCAAACAAGAAGGTTAAGGAAGAAGAGAAGAAAGAGGACAAGAAGGGCTTGGCACTCAAGGCAAGCTCATCATCAAAGGGCAAGAAGAAGAAAGAAGAATCAAGTGATGAAGAGAGTGGCACTTCTACTAGTGGAAGTGAAGTTGATGAACAAATGGCCCTCTTTGTGAGAAGATTGGGCAAATATGTGAAGAAGACATACATCAACAAGAAGAACAAGAAGCAATCATCCAAGAAGACCAAGGATGGCAAGAATGAAGGCAACATGAAGTGCTTTCGGTGTCATGATGATTGTCACTTGATAGCCGAATGCCCATATGAGAGTGATGATGAGAAGGGCATCAAGAAAGCTAGAAAGAAGATTGATGCCAAGAATGAGAAGGAGAAGAAGCCCAAGAAGAAGAATGAGTCACATGTGGCTACTTGGGATAGTGATGGCTCATCCTCTTCAAGTGATGAAGAAGAGAGAGAAGAAGAAGAAGAAGAAGGGACAAGCTCACCTTGCCATGCATGACAAGATCTCCCTCTTCGACACTCCCTCTTCGTGCTTCATGGCTAAGGCCACAAAGGTACAATCTATCACTAATGATGATGATGATGATAGTGATAGTGATAGTGATGATGAGGAACCAAAGCACACTAGGGAAGAATTATAAATTATGCTTGATAATTGCATTGACATGTATAAGCAAAGTAGGAAGGAGGTCAAGGGCTTGCATAAGGAAACAAAGAGTCTTAAGCAAGAACTTGATGAGCTTCGGACCTCTTATGAGAGTCTAAAAGGTAGACCATAAGAAGCTTGAGAAATCTCATTCTAAGCTAGAGAAAGCTCACTCCTCTCTACTTGAAGAGCACAAGTTGTGCTTAGTTGTTGAGAATGTTGATACATGCAATGCTAGCATCATGTGTGATATTCTTGTTAAAGAATCAACCCCCAAGTGTGAGACCTCCACTAGCTCTATCACTAGCATATCCATCACTAGTGAAGATAATGACAACCCTATGCTTATTCATTAGAATGCATGTTTAAAGAGGGAAGTAAAGGAGCTCAATCACACCTTGGCTAAGGCTTATGGTGGTGAGGACCGCTTGCTTATGTGCTTGGGTAGCCAAAGGGCATCCTTATACAAGGAGGGCTTAGGCTATATCCCCAAGAAAGGCAAGGCCGCCTATGTGACTCACAAGACTCGTTTTGTGAAGAACAAGGGTAGCTATTGTAAAGCTTGCAAGCAAGTTGGTCATTTAGAGCCAAAGTGCATGAACAAGAAAGCCAATATCTCTTCTATTAAGCTTGATCATTCATATATGCTTGTGAAGAAGGACAATGGTGTTCGTGCTAGGTTCATTGGTACACCATGGATGGGCTCAAAGAAGAAAGCCATTTGGGTACCAAAGGCCTTGGTGACTAACCTTGAAGGACCCAAGAAGGTTTGGGTACCTAAGAAGAATTGTTCTCTTTTTGTAGGTCAATTACCGTGCCGGAGGAGAACATTGGATAATGGATAGTGGGTGCACTCAACACATGACCGGGGATTCTCATATGTTCAAGTCAATTAGCATCAAGGGCATTGATGAGTATGAGTCAATCACATTTGGCAATGACAAGAAAGGCAATGTGTTAGGGCTAGGCAAGATTGCTATCACTCAAGAGAAGAGTTTGTCAAAGGTGTTGCTAGTTGATCATCTTGATTACAACCTATTGTCGGTCTCTCAACTTTGTGATCTTGGTTACAAATGCATATTCACAAGCCAAGAAGTTAAAGTGGTTAGTGGTGATGGTGCCAACATGATATTCAAGGGATTTAGATATGGTGATCTCTACCTTGTGGACTTCAACTCAAAAGAAGCCAAGTTGACAACATGTCTTCTCTCAAAGGCTAGCAAAGGGTGGTTGTGGCATAGAAGGCTTGGTCATGTTAGAATGAAGCAATTGAACAAGTTGATGAAGCATGACTTGGTTAGAGGCTTGAATGATGTGAAGTTTAAGAAGGACAAACCTTGTGGAGCATGTCAAGCTGGCAAGCAACATGGCAATGCACATCCAACCAAGAGTACAATGAGTACAAGCAAGGCATTTGAGTTGCTACACATGGATTTGTTTGGGCCAACAACATACACTAGCATTGGTGGCAACAAGTATGGTTTTGTCATTGTAGATGACTACACTAGATACACATGGGTGTTCTTTTTGCATGACAAGAATGATGTATTTGAGCTTTTCAAGACATTTATCAAGAGGGTTCAAAATGAGTTTGAGACATCCATCAAGAAGATTAGGAGTACCAATAGAAATGAATTCAAGAACACAGGAATTGAAGAGTTGTGTGATGAGCTTGGAATTAGATATCAATTCTCACCAACCTACACTCCTCAATCCAATGGTGTAGTTGAAAGGAAGAATAGAACCTTGATTGAAATGGCAAGATCAATGCTTAGTGAGTACAATGTTAGCCATTCCTTTTTGGGCAAGTAATCAACACGACTTGCTATTGTAGCAACCGATTATATTGCCATGGGATGCTTGGCAAGACACCTTATGAGTTACTCAATGGAAGGAAGCCCAACATTGGTTACTTTAGAGTCTTTGGATGCAAATGCTATATTCTCAAGAAAGGCACAAGATTGGGCAAGTTTGACAAGAAATGTGATGAAGGATTCTTAGTTGGATATTCAACCACAAGCAAAGCATATAGAGTTTGGAACTTGGGTAGTGGCAAGCTTGAAGAAGTTCATGATGTGGAATTTGATGAAACCCAAGGCTTTTAAAATGAAGTTGAAAATCATGATGATGTTAGTGGTTCCAACTTGGAGAATGCAATGAGAAACATGGATGTTGGTGACATTCGGCCAAGACAAGTTGATGATGATGATGACACTCCATTGCCTACCACTACCATTGAGATTGATGCAAATGAAGCAAGCACTAGTGGTACTCAAGATGAAGATCAAGAGCAACAAGCTAGTCCAACTCTTCATCCTAGTCATCAAGTGCAAGTGATGCAACCATCCAACATTGCAAGAGATCATCCAATTGATCAAATTGTCGGCGACATCAATAGTGGAGTGGTCACTAGAAGAAGATTGGCATCGTTTTGTGCTCACCATTCCTTTGTGTCTCAAGTAGAGCCGGAGAATATTGAGAAGGCACTAAAGAAGGAAGATTGGGTCAATGCAATGCATGAGGAACTCAACAACTTCAAGAGAAATGATGTATGGGAATTGGTGGAAAGGCCAAAGGACTACAATGTGATTGGAACCAAGTGGGTCTTCAAGAACAAGCAAGATCAAGATGGAATTGTGGTTAGAAACAAGGCAAGGCTAGTAGCTCAAGGGTACACTCAAGTAGAGGGTCTTGACTTTGGAGAGACCTATGCACCGGTTGCTAGACTTGAAGCAATTAGAATCTTGCTTGCTTATGCATGTGCTCATGATATCAAGCTCTATCAAATGGATGTGAAGAGTGCATTCTTGAATGGCTTCATTAATGAGTTGGTGTATGTGGAACAACCACCGGGCTTTGAAGATGACAAATACCCCAACCATGTCTACAAGTTGAAGAAGGCTTTGTATGGATTGAAACAAGCACCTAGAGCATGGTATGAGAGATTGAGAGATTTTCTCCTCTCTAAAGGGTTCAAGATGGGAAAGGTGGACACCACACTCTTCACCAAGAAGATTGGACAAGACTTGTTTGTGTTGCAAATCTATGTTGATGACATTATCTTTGGGTCAACCAACCAAGAGTTTTGTGAAGAGTTTGCTAAGATGATGGCCAATGAGTTTGAAATGTCAATGCTTGGAGAACTCACATTCTTTCTTGGACTTCAAATCAAGCAATTGAAGAATGGCACATTCATTAGTCAAGGCAAGTACATCAAAGACATGATCAAGAAGTTTGATCTTCAAGATGCCAAGTCAATGTCCACACCTATGGCAACCAATGGAAGCCTAGACCCCGATCCTAGTGGCAACATGGTTGAACAAAAGAAATATCGGTCCATGATTGGTAGTTTGCTCTATGCAACCGCATCATGACCAGGACATTGCATTTAGTGTGGGCATGTGTGCTAGATATCAATCCGATCTAAGAGAAAGTCACCTCAAGGCAACAAAGAGAATTGTGAGGTACTTGAAGGGCACACAAGATGTTGGACTATGGTATCCAAAGGGATCCAAGTTTGATTTGATTGGATATTCGGATTCCGACTATGGAGGATGCAAGATAAATAGAATGAGCACAAGTGGCACATGTCACTTCCTTGGAAGGTCACTAGTATCATGGTCGTCAAAGAAGCAAAATAGTGTTGCTCTTTCAACCGCGAAGCCGAATACATTAGTGCGAGAAGTTGTTGCACTCAATTGCTTTGGATGAGGTCAACATTGAAGGATTTTGGATTCAAATTTGACAAAGTCCCATTGTATTGTGACAATGAAAGTGCAAGGAAGATGACCCAAAATCCCGGTTCAACATCCAAGAACAAAGCATATTGATATAAGGCACCACTTCATAAGAGATCACCAACAAAAGGGTGACATTTGTATCATGGGCATTGGCCCCGAAGATCAACTAGCCGACATATTCACCAAGCCACTTGATGAGAAAAGATTTTGCATGCTAAAGTGAGAATTGAACATTATTGACTTCTCCAACTTGAGTTGATGCACCCCACTTATATGACGTGCCTCTCCTTCGACAAACCCAAGGTAAAAGTTGTTTGTCATGGCATTCATATGTTGCTAAGGACTTGTTAGTGCATCTAGCCATCATGCATGCTTAATAGGCTCATTCATGGAAAATAAAATGTTTTCAATGTATGTGTGGCACCACTATTGCTTTGATTGGTTCTATAAACTAGTGGTGGCATATGACATGTTTATGTGCTTGCAATCCTAGTGTCAATTCTAGAAGATGAGCTATTGATGTGTATTCTAACATGGTGCAAGATAACCCTTATGTATATGAGGTGTGAAAAAGGTTGTCCTTGGTTCAAACTTGAATACATGGAAAGGCAAGTGATCTAGATGAGACCACATGTGATACTTTGATTGACTTGATTTCTCTCATTTACACCTTTTTGGTGATTGTTGACAAAGGGGAGAAATAAGTCACAAAGATGTTGGAAAAGGATCACACAAATAGGGGAGCAAGCTCATAGACTATTTGTGCATTTGGTTGTGCATGATCATGATGAAATGTTGCACTGGCAATTTAAATTCAATATACATGATTGCTTGGTGTATGCTAGTTTTTGAAAATTGATTGGTGATTGACCAACTAGCATGCATAGGATGTATCTAGACAAAGCTCACATTTTAGCCTATAATGTTGATCTCATGGGGTATGTTGAGTTTTGATGATTGTCTAGTTACATGATGCTAAGGACTCCGATGGTTTCACGCTTCAAAGGTCTGAATTCTAGAACCTTAGCATCTCTTTTGGTATTAGTATCTCTCCCCAAGATTTCTATCCATACATATGTGCCAAATTGATCCAAACACATGGAAGCACATATGTAGGGGGAGCTACTACTACCAAAACCGAACCTTGAAATGTTTGTCCAATCCTTGATTTATGATCAAAATGCTATGAACAAGTAATTCAAGTTCAATTGAATTTATTTCATATCTTTGTGAGTTTGGTTGTCATCAATTACCAAAAAGGGGGAGATTGAAATCTCATGTTTGGTTTTGGAAATTGATGACACACTTGTGGACTAATCCTTTGCTCTAAGTGGATGACTTGAGATAGGATTAGGTGGATGACAAGGAGCATGATGATCATGAACATGGACAATGTCGGTGGACTTGATGGATCGTCAAGCTCGATGATCGGCTTGAGAGGAACCCGGGAGATCAAGGCAAAGGTATCTTGATAGGGTTTTCCTTTCGGTGATCAAGACACGATAGAGCGTGTGATCACATTCTAGGTCCAATTGACTTGCATATGCATTTAGGATTGAGAGCACTAACCGTTCTTGTCTAACCGATCGCGACATGCTAACACTTGTGCTCACGGGACACATTCGAAGTGTTGGAAACTCAAGACAAGAAGCAAAACTTGGAAAGATGAAAAGACGACGACGCAACGATGAAGAGGATACAAGAATCAAGGCCGGACGCTCGGCGGTAGCTGGCGCGCGCGTAGCGCGAAATTCAAATCAGGTCACTGGCGGCTTGCGCTGACGCGGCGAAACCAACCCGTCGGCGTCCGCGCTGTGGAAAGCTTCGTCGTTGAAGACTTCAATGCGGTCGGCGAGCGTGGCGCGTCGGCGTCCGCGGCGCGCGGACGCGGTCTAGTAAGCATGTCGGGGAGGCCCCGGGCGGACACACGCTGCGGTGCGTCCGGCACGGTGCGCTGGGAGCGGTCTGTCGTGGGCGCTGGCGCGTCGGCGCAGTCACTGGCGCGTCCGGCGCGCAGCGCATGAAGAAGGGGGGACTTTTGGCCAACGGCTCTATTTCGACTTGGGGTCTATATATAGTTGGTTGGCCGGCCATTTGAGGTCTCTCTTGCACATTTGAACACTCCTACACACTTGTGAGCTTGTGAGACTCCCCTCTACTCATCTCTTCACTCTAACTTCGATTCTTGAGTGAGATTGAGAGAGTAGAAGTGCATTTGCTTGATTGTCTTGCATCTAGAGGCACTTCACCCTTGGAGGAGCTGCGGGATCTTGTTTCTCTTGGAAATTTGCTTGGTTCCCTAGCAGCGCAAGACGCGGTGTTGAGCTCGATTGAAGCTTGTTCGAGGCCGCGGTAGGTGGACTTATGAGGGTTGAGCCTTACCCCCGCGGGAGATACGCGAAAAGGCATCACTAGTGGATTGCTCGTGGGTTTGTTGGACCCTCTCTTGTGATCGTTTGCTTGAGCTCCCACCGGGGATTTGGCACCGCCATTGCTTAGCAACCGTCAAGTGAGTGTGTCGCCACAACAAGGACTAGCGTCTTGCGGCAAGCACGTGAACCTCGGTAAAAAATCATCATGTCAATCTTGTTCTTGCTCGTTGGAGATTTCATATTGATCACGGTGATTGGCTTCCACCTCTACACATCGACGTCGGTATATCTAACACCTCCTCCTCGTGTTTTTACTTTGATATCTTGTGTAGCGTTGCTAGGTTGCTTAGTCTTGTTTAGCTCCTTGTGGTAACCTAGTTAGACTTGCTTGTTCACCTAGGAGTAAAACTAGAGACATAGCCTTTGAGTGGATTAGAGACAATAGAATTGACTTGTGGCTTGCTTAGTTAATTCGTAGCACTGCTTATTTAGCTTCGCCATCTTATTGTCTAATCCGTTTGTTTAGTGTTGTTGCATGAAATTTTAATAGGCTATTCACCCCCTCTAGCCATTAGGACCTTTCAATGCTATAGTAAGATGGGCTCCACTCCAATTGGATCATCTTAAACATAGCCTATCCAAGAGTTTTAATCTCCCTTTGTCGGCGGATCCGGTAACCTCAAAACCAGGAGTTACATGATCAATAGACGTAGTTGATTCGGGGTATACCATTCCCCTTGCTACCTCAACCGGATAACCTCGAGTCTTTCACCGCAAGGGTACATGGTGCTGACATGGAAAGTATCTCAACCGCAAAGATCCGGTTCGGCATCGGATCGGCTTCTTCGCACAAGAACCTTGCTCTTCACACCACCTACACGACTAGGGGCGTTGGCGTGCGGTGAACCATGTCCTCCCCGATTCCAACGCCGCCACCTTAGCCGTGAGCTCATCTAGTTGAGGTCCAAACTCTTCTATATGCTTTGGCCACCACACCTAGAGACTTCCTCTTTCTGTACATGTCAGCACAAGCCGGCCAAAACTTCCAACCAACCATACTAGACATACCACGCCAAGACGCCCTATCGCTGCCAGGGTGCCCGGGACCTCTATGAGCATATCTCTTCCCCTTACACCGGTGCCCTCTGAAGAAGCACGGGCGGTCTTCTCTAAAACCTTCTCAAATAAAGACCGAGACTCTTCACCCGACCAAACAATTGCAACCTTATTACCCCGACACGGCCGTGATCAAGACCGTGCACGCAAAAAATGCCGGCGCCGAGGGTTCACCGGAAATTCATGCCATGGATTCTCGATGCTATTGTGGAATATGTAAGTGTCCTCCTTCTCCCACACTTTGAACTTTGCCTCATAACCTCCTGTCCCCAGGCAGTGGTCATGCTTGTTCTTCTCCCTAAGCCGCTTGTATCTCTCACTTGTTGCCAGTGCCTCTTTGCTGCTCTTCGCTTCAGCGAAAGCTGCCCAATCATCCTTGGTGATGTATGGGTGCTTCACCGTGGCATCCAACCCCTTCATGGCGTAATTCCATGCTAGATCGCTTTTGAAGGTCCTACAACTTTTGCCTACTGACTGCCACAGCTTCTTATATGCTATGGGCATTAAGTTGCCTATAAACTCCAATGAATTCTCGAACACGTTCTCAAATAACAATTCCTTTGTTGCGGCACTTAAGGAAAGAGATCGAACTGCGGAGCAAGGGGATCCTTTTTCTAGCAATCGCACCCAAAGAAAGTCTCTTCATTCTTAGCATGGCCCCCTTCTTAGTGGGAAACCCGTTCGGCTTGAGCGCCGTGACAACTATCTTGCCTTCTGGCCACCTTGTGTGTGTCCTGAACCTCCGCTTTCGCACCGGACAGCCAGATGGCTGCCCCTCTCCAGTAAAAACTCCCGAACGTCCCCCCTGTGGTACCTTCTTCTCTCTCTTGCCCCCCTGTGCTACCATCATCTATCTCTTGCTCTGTCTCTTCATATGTAGCTCTCCAGCCATCCTCTAGAGAATAAGTTGTTTCGTTGTTAGATTATGTTGTACATGTGCCATCAGACACCTATATCAAACAGATTTAGGTTACATAGAGAAGTCAACAGCCTAGCACTCAGCAAAAAGCTAACAATAAGTAGGGTTTGTATATCACATAGCTATAGCTTACCATTTTCGAGCGTCGTCAACAACCAGCACACACGACAAAGCTTCACCAGCAGTTCTAGGGGCAAGGAAAAGGTGCGATCATTGTTCTGTCTTGAGCACGTATATTCATCTCTCACGAATAAAAAGCAAAGCAGTAGTTGCACTTTCCTATGACAAAATCACACGAGATAACAACATTATAGTAACACTCGTGTGTCAAGTTCAAGTATCTACAACTAAAAATATCCATGCGAGGATATACAGTTCAATTACGTAATAGACTTTTTATGAGGACTAAACAAACCCGAGGCGAGAGAACAAATAAAATGTCGTTCAGAATACGGGAATATAATCAAATTGTAGTTTAGTAACAGTTCATTTAATAGGCACATTTTTGTAAGACAAGAATGTTATAGTACTCTACGTATCGTGTTCCTTGAGCACACATATATATTCATGTACAAAGACAACAGTAATAGCAGTTTCCTATGACAAAAACACACAAATAACAACATTATAGTAGCAGTCAGGTGTCAGGTTCAGTTTCTACAACTCAATTTCCATCTGAGGATAAAATTATCACCTTTGCTCACTTCCTGACGACTAAAAATTCAGGCGACACCAGATGACACGTTGATGCCTGATGTTGGATGGAAATCACTGAAGTAGCTTCGTTGCCTGAACAGATTTGAAAATTTTAGTCGTTCGGAAATTAGCAAGGCCCTAATATTATACGATTCAATTCAGTAATAGGAAGTCTACGAAGACTACACAATCCATAGAGGCACAGATCACAAAAAATTGCACTCTCTCTGTTCCAAATTGTTAAGTCACTTTGACTTGTTTGGTTCGTCTATTTTGCTATGTGTCCAGGCATATTACTGTATATAGATACATAGCTAAATGGATGTACCAAAAAAGTCAAAGCGACTTACAAATTGAAACGGAGGAAGTAGTTCAGGAATAGAGGAATATAAACAAACTGTAGTTTAGCAACAATTTGTTTAGTAGGAAAATTTTTGTAAGACAAGATAGTAGTAGTACTCGACGTAGCGGCGGTCCGTTGTTCTTGAGCTTGTGTATTCATCTATGAAGAAAATAAGCGCAGAATTATCGCCTTTCCTCGGTTCCCGGCGATTGAAAAATTCAGCGACATCGAATGATGCGTTGATGCCGCTTTTGGATGGAAATCACTAAAGTAGCTTCGTCACCGATATTATACTCGATCTCTTTGGTTCTAATATTGGCGAATTCCCTTTCGGATACCTAGGGCATCCAATGCACCACAGACAACTCCTCAATTCTGAAAGAAGAATGTTTGAGGAACGCTTTAAGAAAAGACTCTCTTGTTTGAAAACCAAGTACTTATCCTATGGAGGCAGGCCAGTCGATCCTGCTTAATTCGGTACTTAGCAGCCTACCCATATTTATGATGTCCTTCTTTGAAATCCCTAAAGGGTCCTCAAAAATCTTGACCATTTTAATTAGATCAAGATTCTTTGGGCAAGGATCCTCAGAGAAACATAAATATAGACTCACGAAATGGGACATCTTGTGTCGACCTAAGGACCAAGGGTGTGACAGAGCCGACCAATTTATAAGAAATCAGTATAATTCGCAATTACCGAGGCAATCGCAGTCTACACTTGAGTCCATATGAACCCGGTATTCCAAAAATCTCAGAATGATTTCAAACTCATCAACAATACAACCAAGATCGTTGAGCTCAGTAGTTCCAATCCGCAGGTATCTCAAACCAAATTCATTATATATTAATCGAGTGCGATTTACACATTTATTTCAAAGTAATTCGAAAAGTGCGGAAGCAATAGCTTTCGAAAACAAAATAGTTGTACAAATGAAATCATAATATAATAGATAGTGCCAACATAGTGTCAACCCCGTAATAGCAAGAGACAGGGAAATATGGAGACTGCCATGCCCTAGGCATTATTCTTCAACCACAGCATATCATATCTGGATAGAAACATGCTAGACGGAGTCACCTGCAACATCAGGAATTAACCCGTGAGTACTCAATTGTACTCCGCAAGACTTACCCGTCTTAAACCAGAAAATAAGGAAAGGACTCCAAGGATTATGCTTGGCTTTATCAGAGCTGGCTGACTCACATTTAATTTTCAGAAAATAAGGTTGATTAGTTTGCCTACACATACTATTCAGGTTCTTCCAAGTTAAAAGGTTATTATTACATACATAACCATAAGTCTGTATAGTCAAGATTAAAACATATGCTCGGCGATATAAAAACAACAAGTATAAGTAACTTGATCATAATTTTAACAAAAAAAAGATGAATAAGAATAAAAAATAATTGTGATATTAGACTACGATGTCGTGGACGCAACCCGGGTTCTCACTAACCGGAGAGATGGCGATTCGAATCGATTGCAAACCACCGGGCGAATACCGCCATAAACCGGGTCTACGTCATGACGGCAGAGACCGATCACTCCCAAGACGTTAGGGGACGTAAAGTCTCGGACCTGTCGGCAACCCCCTCCTCTCGAGCCACCAAGTGAGCTGACCGAAGACGCCGCCGGGTCCCTCGCTTGCGCCCGATCAAACCCAACCGACCACGCCTAGGAGGGACGTTAAGCGCACAAGTACCGCCCCTAACATTCCCACGAAGCTTAGTGGCTCACGACCGGCTGGAGCCTACTATATGAGCAGTACGTTCAACTTCCGACCATATTCGACAAAGTGAGAGTCCTTAATCGATCGGTGGAAGACCACGATATCCACCCAATCTAAGCATGTTTTATTAACCAAGTTCTCAAGAAGCAGCTTGTTAACCACCAACATGATTAACCCAACAACAATCCTCACAAGTGACCGGAAATCACCGCTTCTATTGCAATCATCATAAGCGAAAGCATTTATTTAACCTAGACCTCTAAGTAGGATAGGCAACAACTTCAGCAAGGATATCTGTGCATCAATGGTTTCAACCACTTCCTATACTTAATGCAGCATTCATAAAAGGACTCAACAATTTAATTGAGAAAGCATAGGAAAGTTCAGCATGCACCGGGCTTGCCTTCGTAAAAGTAGGAGGAAGAAGTTAGAGTCTACCTGGAATTTTGGAGTCACGGTCCTCCTTCTCCCTGTGGGGTCTTTTGGCTACACCGGGACGATGAAGGTTGACCTCCCGCTCCTTGATCTCCTCCCGAACTAACTCCTCCGATCCCCGAGATGATGCATGCATATGCACGAGTGAATATTACGAATGCACCTAAACATGCTTCTATATAAACAAAGTAGAATGATGGATGAATACATTATGATGAATGATACTAGTAAGTGCATATCTCTTTTTCGTAAAAGCATGAATATAACTACACAAGAAACCCTAACAATCTACATCAAACAAACACCCTATTTCACTAAACACCGAAAATGGCAGCTAGATATCTTTGTTACTAAAACAGTCACACAGGGAGTTCTATAACTCCAAATGCAACAAACAAATACTTGTTGGAAAGCTAACAAAATTATCTACAAATAATTCAATATCACCCTGACCTGATTCTGACATTAACAGCCTCGAAAATAGAGAAAACAGAGGCTCTATTTTAACCTAACAAGCAACATGCAACTCCTATATCTTGCAAACTAATCATGCAACTCTTCTCAAACTTGAACAGTAAGTAAACAAGGTTAAAATCTACCTAACAAACCTACTGATCAAGCCAAAAGATAAACTAAAGCACATGAAATGATATGCCCTATCAAACACTACACATGCACGCTATAAATCATATAAATGCTAGGAATAAAAATCTGCCAAACTGCCAAACTTATTAAACTAAGCTTACCAACATATCCTATTCATGCTAAGAACATACAATAAAATTACCAATACACCTTACCCTACTATAAACATGTATTTCTAGGGCATTTTCTATGCAACATAAATATGATAAATATGCAAACACCTTAGAAAATTCCACAAAAATTACCAGAGCATCTTACTGGTCTACAACAGCTACCATAAAAATTTCATGGCAAACTCGTGCATATACTGTCCTATACAAAAATGGCAAGCTAGCATGAAAACTAGGCATGAAAATACTTTGCACTATGAAATGTATGAAACTGCCTAACCATGAACATGAAAAGCTACATAACAGTAACAAATGCATGTACAAAAAGTAGCATGGCAAAAACCCTAGTAATTATTTTTCTATGAATTTCCTAAGAAAGCATGGTAAATAGCACATAAATCAAAAATCACATCTCTCCAACAGAACATAGCATATATAATATTTTTCTTGCACTATACATCCAAAAACATGAACATTTCATATAGGAACCACTATTTTATCATGCACCAAGAATTAACTATGCATTTCTCTATTTACATGGCAATTAAAGCAATAAATATAAATAAATATAAAAACATCCAGAAAATGCAAACTCATATTTTTATACTGTAGATCTACACACAAGGATCACAGCAAAATTTGTCCCATGCAAAACCGAGCTAAAATGAGCATTCTATGAATTTTACAAGCATGCATGTTAATTCGAAAAAAAAAACTAAAAAAAAGCCGGGCCGACGCGCGGGCCCCACGGGTCGAGTGGCGCAAAGCAGGAGCGGCGCTGGTGCAGCGGATCTCACCGGCGGTGGGGTTTCGGGTGGGGATATGGGTATGGTTAGACTCGTCTCGGCGAGATCTATCCGTTGGTGCTAATAGCTTGACCTAAACCTAACCCTAGCGGCGACGACGACACGGCGGCGGCGGCGCGGCATGCTGCGACGGGCGGACTCACCGTTCGGCGAGTTTGAGGCAAACCGACGCGAGCACTAGCTTCCTGTCATCAAGGCGATGCAAAACGACTACCTGGTCGAACAAATCGGGCAACGGAAAGGACTTCGACGACGACGCTCACCGGCCGGGCGGCGACAGACGCTGACGGCGGCCGGCGTTCGCGAAGCCGTAGCGCGGATCGGCGTGGATCGGTGGGCGCCGAAGCCGCAGCGGGCGAGGTGGTTCCGTGTGCACGGAGACGCAGTGCGAAGATGGTCGAGCTAGCGGCCGCCGCGCCCGGCCAGCGGCGGGCGGAGCGCGGTCACGGGCGGGCGATGGCGTGGTTCGACAGTGGGGGCACCACGGTCGGATTCTTCTTGTCACAAGGTGCTACACATCACGCAGGGCATAGAACGCAGATTAAGTCGGAAAACAAAGACGACGACGACGGCGACTTCGCCGCTGCGGGCGGCCGCTACGGCTGGTTTTTCCGGCACGGACGGATTCGGCCGTTGGCCCTCACCCGGTCCTGGGCGGTCCAACGGGTCGAAGGGGATGGTGCACAAAGACGGCGGGCTTGTTGGGGTGCCGGAGGGGCGTGGTGGCGGAGCGGCGGCGGTGGCGCCTTCGCCGCGGCAATGGCGTCGGCGGCGCCGGGTTGCTGCCGCCGGCTCGCGCGGCAGAAAAAGGCGTAAAAGTGTGAGGTGGAGTGGGGAGCAAGGGACGGGCTTCCCTTCTTCACCATGGCGTGGCACTGCCGGGGTGGCGTGAGGACGCGGCCACACGCCGCACGCTGGTCGGGCGCTGTCGAGACAAGAGGCCCGTTTTCCTCTTTTCCTTTTTTTTTTTGAAATTAAAACCCCTAACCAAGCTGTTTTGCTCTAAACCTCGAAAACCATGCGAGAGAATTAGCGAAAAGCTCAAATTGAATGAAATGTCCCTCACGAAAATCCTGAGCAAAACACCTATATAAACTTTCTCCTAATTTGTCTTGGATTTGAAACTACGATCAAACAAAGACAAACTACTCCTGGGTCCAAGTAAACCCTAATTCAAACTCAATTCAATCAAACTCCGAATTTTTCAACATGATCCACTCAAAATCATGCAACCGCCTATAGAATCTTTTTGTTCTACATAAAATTAGCTACACATTTCATGAAGGATTCACACACATGCAAGGTCTCTAGGTAGGACTTTTGAACAAAACAAAATAAATCACACTCAAAGTCGACTAGGTCAAATGAAGTCAAACTACCATTATAAAATCTAATTAGGGAACATGACCAACATGACTCATCCTCTAAAACATCCTATGATCATCACTAAGAATAATTAAAGACTAAACAACCAATTATGCATACCTTTCACACATAAAATGACGAGGCAAAGCATAATAAGCAATTTAAACACATTTAAACAGCAATTGACCTCTATCATTTCATGTGCATAAAAGCATGTGACTAAATGATGATTATGCTCATGAAATGCAGATGCTAATGACATGGTTAAAACCAGGGTGTTACAAAGGGGGCCCGGGTATCTTAGATCTAAATCTATAAAATAATTGCTTATTAGCAAAATGGGTGGTAAATTTGCTAAACACCGATGGCATATGGCAAACTTTTACCGACAAACAAATATCTAAGGTCTAAATCACTCACTCAAAGTTAAGGCTAAACCTCATGACTCACATTTTTGGAGGGGTCCCATGCGGATTAAAGATGAGGTGATGGCCAAAGGTTCCATTATTATTAAAGATGGGAACAAAACTTGCTTCCGGGACGACACATGGGTAGGGGAATTCCTTTCAAAGATAGATATCCATCGCTATACAACATAGTGTGTGACCCTCATGCATCTGTGGCAAAAGTGATGGCCATGAGCCCTCTCACATATGCTTTAGAAGGGCACTCATGGGTAACAAACTATCTGATTGGATTAATCTCGTAGCACAAATCACGTTGAGTTGGTGGAGGGTTCAGATATTTTCAAATGGTACTTAACCAAATCTAGGTTATACTCCGCTAGATCTATGTATCCGACCTCATGGACAATCAACCACCTTTTCAACATAAATTGATATAGAAGTTGAAACTTCCCCTAAAGATTAGGATCTTTCTTTAGCTCCTTCAAAGGGGAGTTGACCTTGCTAGGAAAAACTAGAAAGGAAGCCAGAAATGTGTTGGTTGTAATATGAATGAGACCATCCAACTCCTTTTCCTAAATTGTCCATATTCGAAAACAAAGATGGAGGATCATCTTTTATGCTACCGGCCTAAACCGCCCTAGAACTATAAGCCATATGTTTGGTACATCGCTACTAATTAGAATAAAAGGATTAGAAACTTGATTTGGGTTGGTATCGCAGCCTATATCTTTCGGGCCATTTATTTGTTTAAACGATATTATCTTTAACAAAATGAAAGTTTTTTCGTTGTCGAAGGTTATTTTCGTGAGGAGCCTATTGGTCGCTGATATCGAGCCCGCTTGGAGCGTGATGAACAAGACAAGAACACACTCTCGCTAATTAGCGTAAAACTAGAAGTGATTACTTTGAAGTTTCCCAACAGAGGGTGGAAGCACATTTATCATTTGCTTTAGTTCTCTTTATCTGTTTTTAGAGATTTGCTTTGCTCTACCTTTTATCCACTACTTGTAATAATTGGTCGCGGTACATCCTCGGATGCAGAGGCCGGATGTTTTTCTCATCCATTATCTAAAAAAGCTTTGTCGCTCGAACAAATTTAAAAATTTCAAATCACCAATTGAAATTAGCAAGGCCCTAATATTATACAGATTCAATTCTGTAATAGGAAGTTTATGAGGACTACACAATCCACAGAGCCACAGATCACAAAAAATTGCACTCTCTCCGTTCCAAATTGTAAGTCGCTTTGACTTTTTTGGTTCGTCCATTTTGTTATGTATCCAAGCATATTATTGTATCTAGATACATTGCTAAATGGATGTAAAAAAAAAAAGTCAAAGTTTAATTTTTACAAACCAAACGGAGGAAGTAGTTCAGAATAGAGGAATATAAACAAACTATAGTTTAGCAACAATTTGTTTAGTAGGAAAATTTTTGTAAGACAAGATAGTAGTAGTACTCGATAGAGCAATCGGTGTTCTTGAGCTTGTGTATTCATCTATGAAGAAAATAAGCGTGCGGAATTATCGCCTTTCCTCGAGTTCACGGCGATTGAAAAATTCAAGCGATAATCGAATGATGCGTTGATGCCCGGCCGTTGGATGGAAATCACTAAAGTAGCTTTGTCGCCCGATATTATATCGATCTCTTTGGTTCTAATATTGGCGAATACCCTTTTAGATACTTAGGGCATCCAATGCACCACAGACAACTCCTCAATTCTGAAAGAAGAAAGTTTGAGGAACGCTTTAAGAAAAGACTCTCTTGTTTGAAAACCAAGTACTTATCCTATGGAGGCAGGCCGTCGATCCCCGCTTAATTCGGTACTTAGCAAAACCTACCCATGTTTATGATGTCCTTCTTTGAAATCCCTAAAGGGTCCTCAAAAATATTGACCATTTTAATTAGATCAAGATTCTTTGGGCAAGGATCCTCGTGAGAAACATAAATATAGACTCACGAAATGGGACATCTTGTGTCGACCTAAGGACCAAGGGGGCCTGGGTATCTTAGATCTAAATCTATAAAATAATTGCTTATTAGCAAAATGGGTGGTAAATTTGCTAAACACTGATGGCATATGGCAAACTTTACCGACAAACAAATATCTAAGGTCTAAATCACTCACTCGGGGTTAAGGCTAAACCTCATGACTCACATTTTTGGAGGGGTCCCATGCGGATTAAAGATGAGGTGATGGCCAAAGGTTCCATTATTATCAAAGATGGGAACAAAACTCGCTTCTGGGACAACACTTGGGTAGGGGGAATTCCTTTCAAAGATAGATATCCATCGCTATACAACATAGTGTGCGACCCTCGTGCATCTGTGGCAAAAGTGATGGCCACGAGCCCTCTCACATATCCTTCGGAAGGGCACTCATGGGTAACAAACTATCTCGATTGGATTAATCTCGTGAGCACAAATCACGTTGAGTTGGTGGAGGGTTCAGATATTTTCAGTAGAAGAAGTCATGAACATATAAGAGTTGTATAACTTCTTATGATGTACACCTTTTATACTGGCTATTTCTTCATCCGACGATGTCACGGTAACATTGTTCACAAGATTTACACATCCTCATAGAGTTTATATGAAACTATGAGAGACATCTCTAAGATTTGTGAACAATGTCACTAACACTATATCGAAGGGGAAAGAACCAAAAAAAATGTAGATCTTGCTAAGTTCTCGCAACTCTCTAAGGGCCCGTTTGGAACATAGTTTTTCAAAGGAATTTTGGAGGTTTGTATTCCTATAGGAAAAAAGCCTATGAGTGCGTTTGGAACATAGGATTCCTAATTTCCTTTAGGAGGAACGGCAACGAGCTATGTATGTTTCACGGGAAATAAAACATCCACTCGGACTCGAGGGAATGTCTCTCGCTCGTTCTTTTCTCCCCGTCACATCTCGCCCCGACTCTTCTCGATCGACTCTCGTCCCTCCCGCCATGGTCGCCAGCCGAACAGCCTTTGTGCCCGCACTTGGCGGGTGGGGCGGGGAGATGAGGAGGTTGGCAGGGAACGGCGATCGCGGCCGCGCGTTGGCGCCGGATGGGGACGGGTGGCACTATACACGCACATCCGCTCTCTCGTCCCATAGCCATTGATTTGGGCGACAAGGCCTCTATCAAGTGGATGCATACGCTTTGCAAGGATGGGGAGCAACTCATGTGGTTCTTTGGACGTGGTGAATTGTGATTGAATACCAAGGATTTGGGGAGACTATTTATGTATAGGAGAGAGAAAAGAAAGGGGGACGTCGGATGAGGATGAACCGAGCAAGGTAGAAGAACCAGTGCGTGTGAGAGAAAACTGTACCATGGGCCCCTTCGTATATATAACAATAAAGTAAAAGAAGACAATGGTATATTACCGTACCATTTTGTTAAAATATTACTACTATACCTAATAATAAAAGATGTTTTGGTTGCTTAGACATGTTGTGATGCGTTTTGTGCTTAGGGAGACACAAGATGATTGAAGCCTATTCACGCAATCCAAACACCTCAAAGTATTTATTCCTGCGCTTTTTAGATTCCCGCAGCTTTTCACTTTTCACTCTACCCTATTCTGTGTTTTTTCCCTTTCCTCTGTTTTTGCATTCCCTGCGTTCGGATAGGCCCTAATTGAAAACTTTTTTGGTTTGACATTACCTTGTAAAGAAAATCTAGGTCTCAATTTCAAAAAATGGAAATTGAAATTTAAATGTTTTAAGTGACCTCGGATAGACAAACCACCAACAAGACGAATGTAGTTCTCAATTATCCATGAAACTTTGTAGTTTACAACGTTTTGATTTGACATCATCTTGTCATGAAGAAACATATATAACGGTTTGAAAACATTTAGCTTAGAGACGCCAAGCATTGGGATAGTTTCTTCCTCAAGAAAAGGAGTCCGCCCATTTCCTTGGCTCGCGTTCGGCTCAAGGGTCATGTCCGCCGCTCGACCGCTACGCTGGAGTGCCAGCTTCGTCCCACCTCCCCGCCGCGCCCGTGAGCTTCCAAAGAAGAACCCTAATTTTTTTTTTTTATCTATGGTCTATGGTCAAAACTTGTGACTAGTCTTTCTCCCTCATAGTAACTCCGGATGTGATGATTTTTCTTTCTAAAATTTTGTAAAATCATGCTATGTCAAGAGATTGTTTTCTTACTTCTATTATTCTTGTCATGTTTCATCGACATCATTTGAAATTTGAATTTCAAAAATTACGACTTCAAACAACAATTTTCGAGCATCTAATGATTTCAGTGAGAAGAAGTCATGAACATAAAAGTTGTATAACTTCTTAAGATGTACATCTTTTATATAGTAGGTCATTTCTTCATCGATGGCGTCTTAATAACATTGTTCACAAGATTTACACATGTGTCATAGAGTTTATGAAACTAGAAGAGAGATTTCTAAGATTCGTGAACAATGTCACTAGCACTATGTCGGATGGGGAAACAACCAAAATTAGAATTGTAGGTCTTGCTAAGTTATGAAACTCTCTAGTTGAAAACCATTTGGTTTGACATTATCTTGTAAAGATAAACTATGTCTCAATTTCAAAATGTTGAAAATTGAAATTTAAATATTCCAAGTGACGCCGGATAGACATACCACCAACATAACGATTGTAGTTCTCAAATATCCATGAAACTTTGTAGTTTACAACATTTTGATTTGAGATCATCTTGTCATGGAAAAACATGTAACCGTTTGAAAACATTTATCTTACGACGCCAAGACTTTGGGATAGTTCGTTTGTCCATTTGGCTCGACACCTCCGCCGGAGTGCACCGGCCCCATACCCTTGCACCGGGCTTCGCACCCGCATTATTGCTGCTCACCAAGTCTTCACGGCACAAAACATATATAGCTAGAGCGTGCTTTCGAGCTAGCTTCCACCAAAAAGCTCCCGCCGTATCGCGCCATGAAAAACCTTCCGCCCGACATGCTTGTAGAGATTGCGATTCGTGTCGCCGAGGTCTCGCGGATCCCACGGAAGATCCAATGGCGAGGGCGAGGGCAGCCACGCAAGCGATCGCGGGCGGGGAGCCATCGGTGAACCGGCCGCCCGCAGCCGCGATCTCTCGCCACCCTAGGTAAGATCGTCTGTTCTTATTGCGGTTATGTTCATCATGGGAGTAACCGCCCTATTATGCCCGGGGGAGACGACCGAGCATCTCGGGAGGGTGTCATCAATGGGCCCGTCATCAATCCGACTATCGTCTCCTCCGACTCTGAGGACTCCGACTCCTACATTGGATCTCACGCTAGCCGTTTGCTTAGAGAGCTCAACAAGTGCATGGGGCGCGAGTAATGTTGCTTTCGAACAAGTCCGGATCGAGGTGGCCGATATGCATGCTCGGCTCTCGAGGCCGACACCATGGTTGTGGGCGGGGTTTTTGACAGGAAATTATTTTCTTGCTTGATCAAACCGCGGCTTTCTAACGCCTACGGTAACGGTGCGCGTGGAGAACTTGCTGCTGGTCCCGCAATGCCAAGCGCCGAACACCGTGGGAGAAACCATGGAGCTTCTTCTTGTGACATCGTCGGCTGCGGCAAGTGGGAGGTCGCGCACCATGGTGCGCGGGCATGGTACGCCCCGTCGACCGGGCGGCCGCGACAAAAAGCGATTCGCCACGACCTCAAATTTCGGTGGAGCCATGGTTCCCCGGATCATGGTTGTCTCGAGGAGCACAACGCCTCCGTTGACACGTTCACCGGCCACGCGGCGTAGCGGTGGCCGACATGACCCCGAAGATCTCTAGTTTGGTTTTGGCTAATTAGTGACACCTAAGGACTAATCTCTCGATGCTAAGTGTTTGATTAGATTGAGATTGATCTTGTCAAGATTGGAGCACGATGATCATGGAGGATGGATCGAGGTGATCCAAAAGATGGTCAAGCATCCAACTTGGAGGGTTCTGAGATCAATTGAGCCAAAGGCAAAGGTATAACCATAGGGCCTTTTGATTTTACACTCAAGACACCATAGAGAGGGTGTGAGTGATTATAGGATCGATAAGCCGTACTATAAAGAGGGGAAACTTATCGTACATATATTGGTCCTCCAAGTGCCTTTTAGGTTCAAAATTCATATGCATGCATTCTAACCTAAAGAGCTAACTCGTGTTTGACGAAAATTGTTTTGAAATGCTAACACATGGTGTTGAGGTGTTCTTCAACGTGTCGGCAACAAGAATCAAGTGACGGAGTTAGTTTGGAGCAAAGGCTTAAGGAACGGCAACACAACGACGAAAATTCGCGGCTCGGTCGGTGGCCGGACTCACCGACCGGAAGGGAAGATCTCGACTAGACGCTCCGGTATATGCATCCGCAGAGAGCATGTTTTTGATTGGTGGTCGACGAGCGGCCGGACCCACCGACCGAAGCTTCCGGTCTTCGACCGGACGCTTCGAACGGACGCGCGTGGCCGGACGCACGGAAGGCGGGGGTCGGGGCCTTGTTTTGGGGCTGTCGGTTGTGACTGGCCCACCGACCGGACTCACCGCTGAGTCCGGTCGGTCGTCGGCCCGGTCCGCCGCGAAAATCGTGGATTTCACCCCAACGGCCACATTTCGTGGTGTGGCCTATTTATACCCCCCTGGCTGCCTCATGGTCTCTCTCTTGGTCATTTGAATCATTCCTAACACCCTAGAGCCGAAAGCAACAACACTCCCCCTCTCATTCTTGATTGTGAGCTTCATTCTTGAGAGAAGAGTTGATCCAAGTGCATTTGCATCGAGTTCTTGCATCTAGAGGCACTTGGGGATCGTTGTGAGCTGGTTAGTTTCCTTTTGCTCTTGGAGACACCGCTCCTAGCCGGCTTGGTGATTTGGTGGAGTTGTTGGCAAGAAAAGGAGATTGTTCTTGGCCATCTCCGGGCAAATTTGTGAGAGGATCACGCACTCCTCGTCAGAAGACAAAGTGCAAGGAATACATTGCTCGTGTCTTGGGTACCTCACTTGTGAGTGGTGTGTTAAGGCTAGCAAGTGCACCGCCTAGCTCAAACACCATCCTTGTGTTGATTCGACACTGCTTGGGAGACTAGCTTGTCGGTGTACAAGTGAACTCGGGTCAACACATCGACGTGTCTCTTGTCTTGGTGATTGGTTCATCGACTCGTTGTGTTGTTTGATTCATCCTCTTCCTGGTGATTGGTTCATTGCCTCTACAAGTCGGTATAACTAGCTCTCTCACTTGCATTTACTTTCCTAGTTTATATTGTGTAGTGAGCTAGCACTTGCTTGTGTAGTTGTTCTTGCTAGCCTAAGGATTATATTAGGTTTGCTCACTAGTTAGAGTAGTGATATAGCCCTTGATTGATATAGAGATCATAGCATATTGCTAGAATTGTCACTAGAGGCTTGCAAGACAATAGAGCTAGTGCAAACCGCGTTTACGCCTTTTGTTATACTAATCGGTTTGTTAATTGAGCTTGTAGAAAAATTTTATAAGCTATTCACCCCCCCCTCTAGCCATCTAGGACCTTACAAGTGGTATCAAAGCCGTGGTCACCATAGTTGAAGGCTTAACAACCTTGGTGTGAAAGTATGGCTCATGTTGTGTTCAACCATGTTGGGGGAAAGCCTCCGTTCTTTGATGGGGTCAAGAACTTTGATTATTGGAAGAGAACCATGAGAATGTACTTGGGATCAATCAATGACCAAGTATGGGATGTGACCGAGAAGGATTATGTCATCCTTGATCCACCAACCTCACTCTCACCGACAAGGCTAACAAGCAATGCAACACCATGTCATTGAACACTTTGTACAATGGTATGGATGTCAAGGTATTTGAGGGCATCAAGGATCTTGATAGAGCAAGTGAAGTTTGGGAGAAGCTTGGTGAGACCTATAAGGGCACAAAGATGGTGAAAAGTGCCAAATTATATGTGCTCAATAGTGAGTTTGAGAACTTCAAAATGAAGAAGGATGAGAGCATTCGAAAACATTCCATAGGCTCCAAGTGATAGTGAATGATCTGAAGGCATTGGGTGTGAAGACCTTGGATAGAGACTTTGGGCACAAATTTTTGATGTACTTGCCCAAACGGTTTATGATGTTGAGAAAGATCTTGTTTAGAGGAGCATTGGACACCATGACACCTAGTGACTTGCTTGGTGAAGTACTAACCGATGAGCAAGTTGGTGGGATGGAAGATGAAGAAGAGAAGGAAGATGACAAGAGCAAGAAGGTTGTGGCATTCAAGGCCGCCACCACCCCATCCAAGGCTAAGGGCAAGTCCAAGGGTCAAGAAGAAGTTGATGAGGAAGTTGATCTTGATGAGATTGATCAAGAGTTTACTATGTTTGTGAGGAAATTTAGCAAAGTCTTGAAGAACAAGAAGATGGGGCAAGGCTCTAGAAGAAGAAATGATTCATCCAAGGGCAATGAAGAGCCAAGAAAGTGCTTTGAATGTGATAGCCCTTATCATGTCATTGCCGAATGCCCAATCAAGAAAGAGAAAGAGAAGATGAAGGCATACAAGAGTGGCAAGGCAAACAAGAAGAGCAAGACCATGACTTTCAAGAAAACCAATGATGGTGCTTTTGTTTGTTCTTGGGATAGTGATGGCTCCTCCGATGAAGAGGAAGACAAGGCCAAGGCAATGAGTGCAATTGGTCAAGACAAGAAGCCATCTCTCTTCGGCTCATCACCATCATGCTTCATGGCTAAGGCCACAAAGGTATCATTGCATGGGCATGAAGAACTAAATGCTAATGAAGTAAAATATGATAGTGATGATGATGATGATGATGATGATGAACCCACTAGAGATGCCCTTTAGAGATGCTTAAGCAAACTCATATCATGCTTAAGACTAAAGACAAGGAATGTAAAACTTTGCAAAAGAGTATAAAAACTCTTGAACAAAGTTTTAGTGAGCTAGAGGCTACCCATGAGGGTCTAAAGGAAGACCCTAGGGAATTAGAGCTAGCTCATACAAGGCTTCAAAAAGCCCATGCCTTGCTCTTAGAAAAGAATGATAAAGCTTGCTTAATCATCAAAAAGGATGTTCGTTCAACATGTGACATCATAGATGAACCATTCTTGGTTGATGTTGAAGAACTATCAATTTCTTCCACATCCACATCAAACCACTCTATCTCTACTAGTAGTGATGAAGTAATTTTAGACTCATCATTAAAAGTTGAGAATGAGACTCTCAAAAGAGAGGTGGATGGGCTCACCCACGCCTTGGGTAAGGCATATGGTGGGGATGCCCGCTTGTTAAAGTGCTTGGAAAGCCAAAGGTTTTCCCTTAACAAGGAAGGCTTAGGTTATGTTCCCAAGAAAGGCAAGAAGGCCTTTGCTACTCCAAAGCCTAACTTTATGAAGAGCAATGGTATTTATTGCAATAGATGCAAGCAAGTGGGGCATCAAGAGCATAAATGTGCTAAAATGAACATGAACAAGAAATCAAGCAAAGTGCATTCCATACACTTTAATTCTTGTTATTTGCTTACCAAGGGTGAGAAGGGTGTCAAGGCAAAGTTTGTTGGTACACCCATTGCTGGCCCAAAGAAGAAGGCAATTTGGATACCAAAGGCTTTGGTTGCTAACCTCCAAGGACCCAAAGGAAAATGGTACCTAAATATTATTGATTTCCTTGTAGGTGAATTACAAGATTGGGGAATCATCGGATTCTTGATAGTGGGTGCACTCAACACATGACCGGTGATGCAAGGAAGTTCTCCTCAATTGATTCAACTCAAGATAATAGCAAGCCAATTACATTTGGTGATAGCAAAAAGTGGCAAGATACAAGGCCTAGGCAAGATAGCAATAACCAATGATTTGACCTTATCAAATGTGGCACTAGTGGACATATTGAAGTATAATTTGCTTTCGGTGGCACAAATTTGTGATTTTGGTTACAAGTGCATCTTTGGTGAAGATAGTGTTGAAATAGTGAATGTAAAAGATTCAAGTTTGATCTTCAAGGGAATAAGATTTGACAACCTCTACCTTGTGGATTTTGGTGCTAGTGAGACACAAATTAGTACATGCTTGATATCTCAATCTAGCATGGGTTGCCTATGGCATAGAAGGCTTGGTCATATTGGCATGAAGCAACTCAACAAGTTAGTGAAGCATGATCTAGTGAGAGGCTTGAAGGATGTTCACTTTGACAAGGATAAGCTATGTAGTGCATGTCAAGCCGGCAAGCAAGTTGGCAACACTCACCCAAAGAAGAGCTTCATGAGCACTTGCAAGACATTTGACTTGATACACATTGACTTGTTTGGACCAACCGCATATACAAGCATTGGTGGTAACAAATATGGATTTGTGATCGTGGATGACTATACAAGATTCACTTGGGTGTTCTTTCTCAATGACAAGAGTGACACTTATTCAATCTTCAAGACATTTCTCAAGAGGGTGCACAATGAGTTTGACATCATAGTGAAGAAAGTGAGAAGTGACAATGGAAGTGAGTTCAAGAACACAAGAGTTGATGAGCTATGTGAAGATTATGGAATCATGCATCAACTTTTACTAAGTACACACCACACAATCCAATGGCCTAGTTGAAAGGAAGAATAGGACTCTCATTGAAATGGCAAGGTCTATGCTTAGTGAGTACAATGTGAGTCAATCATTTTGGGCCGAAGCAATCAACACCGCATGTCACTACATCAATAGATTGTATTGCCATCCCGGGATGAACAAAACACCTTATGAGCTATTGAATGGAAGAAAGCCAACCATTGCATACTTTAGAGTATTTGGGTGCAAATGCTACATATTGAAGAAGGGTGCAAGACTTGGCAAGTTTGACAAGAGGTGTGATGAAGGATTTCTAGTTGGATATTCAACCACTAGCAAGGCATATAGAGTGTGGAACAACTCAAGTGGCTTATTGGAAGAAGTCCATGATGTTGAATTTGATGAAACCAATGGGTCCCAAGATGAAGATGAGAACCTCAATGATGTTAGTGGAACTCAATTGGTAAATGCCATGAAGGGTATGGACATTGGTGATATAAGGCCAACTCAAGTTGATGATGACAACAAAGATGAGATGTAATCAACTCAAGCTAGTGGTGCTCAAGTGCAAGCAACAAGCTAGTACATCATCTCAAGCTACAACAAGTGATCAACCAAGCTCAAGCAATCAAGCTCCAATACTCCAAAGCTCAAGCATAGCTAGAGATCATCCAATTGATCAAATTGAAGGTGACATTGCAAGTGCAAAGTGCAAACAAGAGGAAGGCTAGCGGCATTTTGTGAACACTTTGCTTTGGTGTCACAAGAAGAGCCCGAAAAGGTTGATGATGCTTTGAAGGATGAAGAATGGGTCATAGCAATGCAAGAGGAGCTCAATAACTTTGATAGAAACAAAGTTTGGGAATTGGTAGAGAGACCAAAAAGACTACAATGTCATTGGAACCAAATGGGTTTTCAAGAATAAGCAAGATGAAGATGGCATTGTGGTGAGAAACAAAGCAAGACTACACTACAAGAAATCGACATTCCAAGACAAATGAATTTTGTCATGTATAGCCCAAAATGTGTCACAAAAAGTGTAGTTAAGATGGAATCCATCCGTCATGGGTTTTGTCATATAATCAACATCACAAAATGTCTCGTGGACGGATTTTGGTGTTCTCATCACAAAACATCAAAACATTTAGTGACGCCTTCCTATCATATAATACCACATTTTGTGACACGGGTCAACGCGTCTTGTAATACAATCTTGTGTCATATATAGTGTTTTAACCATGGTTAAGAGGTCGGTTATGCTAGTTTTTTGTGACGATAAGAAGCTGTCATGTATAGATAGTTAACCATGGTTAGAAGCTATCACATATTGTGAGGCTCTGCATCTAGGTCCAGGCCCATATTAGGGGCCCAACCAAATTGAAACAATAATAATAGGGATAATAATAAACCACAAAACCAATTATATTATCATAATGACCATACAAAAAGTGCTTGTTCCAGAACACATGTTTCATACAAACATACAACAAAACTTAAAAAGAAAATGACCCAAAACCAACTAAATAAATTCCAACATCTAGGGTCAAGTTGTAGCCAACGCAAGCACCAAGTTCTTGCACCATACAAAGTTACAACCCACCGGCCAGCCATTGCAAGTTCAAGCCGGCAAACCATTGCAAGTTCCAAATGACTGTCAAACAAACAAAAACAAAATAATGAAGTCACCGGGGAAAATGTACTATGCAAATAGTAACTAATGGAATCACACTTTTTTCATTTGATGGCATGAACTCATGTAACTCTAAAGCAATTTTCCAAAGTAATGAAAATCAATAGTATATTTTAATCATGTCAAAAAGAATGGTTTCGATTCCTAGTGCTACGACCAACATATCTATCATCTATGAATGTACTCACCTTGCAAATGAATGTGCTGACTTGTAGCCACCATGTACTCCATATGTCATCACCATCACCTCGATACGCAATGGATTACACCAACAAAAAATATATATAATCGATAACTAACCAAATAATAGTGACAATTAGACAAGAAACAAATCAGATGGAGTAGATCAACAAGATTACGGATGATAAGATTAGAAAAAAGGTAGGATTAGATATTGATAGGATTAGGTATGCTAGCCCTCGCCTTGAATAGCCATAACATTCATGCTCACATCCATCCCCGCCATCACTTAGATCAGCTCTAGTGTTGCATGAGTGGACGTTAACCACGGGTTTAATGACAAATAAGTTCGCATCATAGGTCTAGTAATTTCACTCAATATTGTAGAGGCCTCAAGATATGAGTAACACCCATAAGTCAACACATGTCGTACCGTATGTTCGGGGAATCATCCACCTGCTTGCCGTCGGCTTGAGTTTGACACAATACAATTGTTGCATAAGCTGCGGATGATGCTAGAACATTCGACATCGACCACGTGAAGACAAAGCAACAAAGGTGCTCGTGCATCATTGGCCATAATTCAAAAAGAGGCGTCCGGGCTGCAGATGACAACAAACCGATCAAAAGCCCCAACAAGTTCACATGATTAAGAGTTAATAGTTGACTCGCATAATGGTTTCATCACAATTCATGTTTTGGCTTGGAGCATAAGGATCAAAGCATAACTCTTGTTGCAAATACAACATCACTTAGGGCATGAAATCATCGAAAAGCTTTCAGCCTCGAGGCATCAAGAAAGCTCACGTTTCCTCACAAGTCCAATGGCCGAGGCATGTAAGTTTTCGATGATTCGATGAACTAAATGAGAACAAACCACATTTGTACCTCACCTTTCCAGTCCTCACAAGCCTCAAAGATAAAGTACCAACTCTCAAGCTCATAGTAGGCATGGAGCCATGGCTACATCCACTCCCGACCATCGGCAATGGCGGTGACCATTGGGTTGCTTGGGAATGGATGTGAGCCATGGCTTTATGACTACCATGAATTCAACATAAAGGAACCCAAACCACCTCGGATTATGCATCATTGGCAATAACAATCTACTCAATTAGATGGAATGTTATTAGTTTGAGAAAGCTGCATCGGATTGATAGGATTTAGTAAGTTACTCACCAAGTGACCGAACAGAGTGTGTATCACAGACAAGCTGCTGTCAAAAATAATGTTTTTGAGAAAGCAACATCAGTTTCATAGGGGGAAAATAATGATTTGTGTAAGTAAAGAAACCTCTCGATTCTACAAAGCAAGTTAAGACCTACAATGTAATCGAAATTAGGACCTATACTAAAGACCAACAGATAACCAAATTTAATCTCGTATACCGGACGAGAGATTTCATACCGGATGGCTACCGGAGCACGATGGCGAAATGAGGTTGCCACGCAGCAGAAGATCTTGCGAGGTCGGGTCGCCTTCAAATCGATAGGGCTCGGGTGGTGCAGGGTCGTGGCGACGGGTGGTCTGAGTTGCTTGCGCAGGTCGATTCGGGACGACCTTAACGGGTCCCGGGCGTAGTGACTCCCGCAAGCGTGACCGACGGCGCTCCACGGTGTGGGGGGGATAAACCCCTATCCCTCACACGGGTCTTCGGGGTTAGGCCTCTCGGGCCGGCCCGACGGCGGATCGGAGCCCTTGGCGTTAGAAGACCGCAATTATCTAAGTCACGGCCTAAACTTGGTCGCCAAGATAGTTTCCTAGTATAGCTCTATCGAACCACTACATACTTTCCCATTGTAACCGATCGGGATAGATCTTGTCGGACCGGATCCGACCAAGAACCCCGCTCCCGGGACTATATAAGGAGGGCGGGGATCCCCCGAGGGACGACCGATTCTCAATCAATCAATACAAACTAAGCAGGGCGTAGGTTTTACGCCATCAAGGCGGCCCAACCGGGTAAAAACCCGTGTTTTGTCCTTCGCTCGTTCGCTTAACGCCTCGTTAGCCGCCTCGCGCATCCCTAATCGCTTGCTCAATCTACTAGCCGGGGCATACCCTCTGCTAGACTATCGCCAGAAAACCGGCGGCGGTTGGCGTGCGGTAGGGGTGTGCCGAAGACGCCATGGCTAACAAGATGGTGATCTTCCCTCGAATCCATGGCGGTCGACGGTGGAGGACATCCATTAGGACGCTCGTGCGGGAACAACGGCGCCATGCTCGGCGTCAACAATCTCACGGCCAGATCCATCGCGCCGGCATCCGCTTCCCCAGCACCGGCACCGACTCCAGCTCCCCCGGGCCGCACCTCGATCGAGGCTCACTCACCCGCTCGCGTGCGAGACACGCGGGCGCTTCACCCACGACGTCGACACCTTTCGGCGACTTCGACAAGCTCAAGATCGGTATGAGTGAGTCTTCCACTTTGGTTGATTCGACCATGTCGCCTCTCGCTAACAGAACAACATCGACCACGACACGGGCTGCCCGATGCACTTCGGGAGAAACAGATTGGTCGAGGGCCTTCCGCCCCGCCCGGGTCTGGTCGCCACTTCTACCCCGAGGGCCGGGTCGTCCCGCTCGTCGTCCCCACGTGTTGACGGCCGTGCACTGGACTCGGACTGGTCGGAGGACCGCCCCGACCCTACGACTTCATCGATGCACCAACGTATCACGCGAAGGCACCTCATCGCCGACGCGTGACCACATCCGCATGGCTAGACTCTCTCCGATCCTAGAGGGCCGGGCGGGGGGAGGGAAAGCACCGAGCCCGCGACGCCGTATCGCTGCCCCCGACTTCATCCGACGCCCCCACTACCGCCCTTGGGATCCAATGGAGCTCGAGATCGGCTACGACCGCCCGCTGTTCGACCGGGTACCGCCTCCCCGGGAGACCTATGGCGGGGGGGGTCTCGTCGCGAGGACTCGCCGCCCCTTGAGGGGGAAACCGAGGAGCTCCGCTGCCGGGGAGGGACGAACGCCGATCGAGCGCCGTCGGCAAGCGGAGTAGACGCCAGTGCCAGTTCGCCGGCGGCCCGACCGGCCGGGCTTTCCCGGCTAGCCCTGGACTCTCCCGACCCACGCCTCGGTTCGTGAGGTGGCGAGAATCCCAGTTCACAAGACGCCGGAGGGTAATATCGCCACGGCAGCAGCTCTCGCCGTGGGAGAACGCCACAATAGAAGACGCCCAGGGGATACATCTACGCCACCCACGCCAACTTTAACCCCGCCTCGGGTTCATTCGCGCCCTCGCCACGGCCATCGCCCGCCATCGCAGAGGAGTCGCAACACCCGGGCGAAGAAGAGGCATCCTCCATGCCAAGGGGGCAAACCAATCTCGCCGACGCGATGGCGGCGCCGACGCAACAGAATCGGGCGGGGCGTAACGCAGCCAAGATGGTCACCGGCGGAGCAGGGCAAGGGGCGGTGTCCCGGCCGGTGGCGCGTGTGGGCAACCACCCCGCGCCCCGCCCAGATCGAAACCAACCGTCCCCCGACCTCCGTGCAAAAGATCGAGATCGCCGAGATGCTCGCTACGCGATCACCGCCACCAAAGAGGTTTCGCTAAGACGCCGAGATCCAGCGACGTGAAGAGTACAACATGATGTACGGAACCCGACCGGGAACCTCACGATCACTACGATCCGGCCCTACCACCCGGTCTCCGGGCCGGTCCGGTGGCCTCTAGGCTTCAAAGGCACCAACGCTCTCTCAAAGTACACCGGCGACCAAGATCCCGAGGCCCTGGGTCATGATCTACGAGATTGCGATCGTCGGCCGGAGGCGGGAGGACGTCATGGCAAACTACTTCCCGATCAGCCTCGACCAGGCGACCAACCGCCGGCTCTGGCCTCCCCGAGGGGAGATTACGAACGTGGCAAGACGTCAAGGATATCTTCATCAAGACCTACAAATCCACGTGCAAGCAATCGGTACAAAGTACGACCGGAGTGGTTGCGCCTTGGCCGCAATGAGCCGCCTCCCGAGTACATCCGTCGCTTCTCCGAGGTGCGCCCGACGATCCCGGATATCACCGATGAAGAGTGTGTCTGGCCAAGATTCACCAAGGGCCTCGTCTCCAATGGTAACGCCGCAGCCCAAGAGCCGCGGAAGAAGCTCCATAGGTCCAAAATTACAACCATGTCCAAACCGTTGGATGTGGCGCAGAGGTTCACGGGCAAGATGAGGCCGAATATGTCTTCCACAAAGATTACGGCTACTCGCCCGCCGAGAATATTCCCCGCCGCGATGCTCCCCGCAGGACGATAAACGGCGCTGATGAGCGCCACGATAACCGCCGCCCGACGACCGACGCGACGCTCGGCCGGAAGAAGGTCGCGCAACTATCGCGAGCGCCGCCGTGATCGGAATCGCCGGGAGGTGGCGCCAACAACGCCAAGGCCGGTGGCAAGAAGAAGGCGCTTAAACCGGCGAGATCCGATCCAAAGCTTCGCACGGCAAGTGCCCTCGACACCCGCACTTGAACCATAGTCCGGGTGGAGTACGCACTTCAATGCCGAGTATGAGAGCCGAACGCAAAAAGCTCAAGATCACCGACGAGTAGCCGTGAGGAAGCACCCAAAGTCGCCCGCAACAACCAGAGGAAGACCCCACGAGGACGCCGATCCTAGGCACCGCTATCAGGCGTCGAAGACGCCGGCGCTCACACGATCATGGGCGACACTACGGCTGCGAGGTGGGGCGGGATCGTGAAGATCTCCGCCCGTAATGTCCCGACCGCCAAAGATTTCAGCGAAGGGGTCACGGACCTGATATGGCCTACCTTCTCCGAGCGGTCATAACTTCGGCCATGACGACCCGGTGGTGTAACAACCCGCACTCGAGCGATTCCCCTCGTTCCGACCGGTGATCGGGCGCTCGCGCTTCGAGAAGGTCCTCATCGACGGAGGGAGCGCCCGAACATGTCGTTGTTCGAGATTTCGATGAAAGCCCCGACATCACGGCGCGACCTCAAGCCATACGTTTTCATACCGTTTCCGGGGATCCTCCCCGCAGAGTCGCCAACCCCACTCGGGCGGTGACGCCGCAGGTGTGCGGTTCGGCGACGCTAAGCACCATCGCATCCGCCACATGAATTTCTGCCGCCGACTTCAAGTCATCGTGCCATGCCACCATCCAAGGCCGTGATTGACCAAGCTCATGGCGGTCCCGCACTATGGCTACCTCATCCTCAAGATCCCCACGGAGAAGGGGGTCCACACATGCGGGGGCCAACGAGACATGGCCTATGTCGCGAGAAGGAGGGCCTCGACAAGCGGGAGTTCATCCTCCGGTCGATACGACAAGAGGAGGTCATCAAGAACGCGAAGAAGCTAAACCCCTCGAGGAAGAGCGGGGATAAGAAGACCACCAAGCCATCTGGATACTAAAGACATCCACCGGGTGGAAGGCGCGCGCCCAAGACGACGAAGATAGGCGTGAACCATGACCCAAAATAGGAAGACGTGCTCATCCGGTTCCCGAGGGATAACGTGAGCATTTTCGCGCGGAAACCCGCCGATATGCCCGAGTACCTCTGGAGCCGGATCGAGCACCGCCTACGTGTCGCCGACGGCCAAGCCGCGCCCTTTAAAATACGCCGCTTTAATAAAGAAAATCCGCCGCCATTAAAGCGTAAGTAACTAGATTGTTAGCCGCCGGCTTTATTCGCGAAGTGTATCATCCTAACCGGATAGCTAATCCGGTCCTTGTAAGAAAGAAGAATAACGAATGGAGGATGTGCGTTGATTATACCGATCTCAATAGGGCTTGCCCTAAAGACCCTTTCGGTCTTCCACGATCGATCAAAGTTGTCGACTCCAATCGCAGTTGCAAGTCGCTTAGCTTCCCGGATCGCTACTCGGGCTATCATCGATTGCCCTCTGCGGTCGAAGACCGTGAGAAGACCTCCTTCATCACTCCATTTGGCGCCATCGCTACACTACTATGTCGTTCGTGCTCAAGAACGCCGAGCCACCTACCGGCGGGCTATATAGGGTCATTTTTAGGGAACCTTATCCCCGACCTCGCCAGCTTATGTCGACGACGCCGTGGTGAAGACCAGAGCGCCCTTGCCCCGGTCGACGACCGGGCAAGGGTTTTCGCCAAGCTAAACGAGTACCAATGGAAACTTAACCCGCAAGTGTGTCTTTGGCGCCCCTCCCAGAACTTGCTCTCGGCAACATTGTTAGTAGGCATGGCATTGAGCCAAATCCGGAGAAGATCGGCGCCATCATGCGGATGAAACCGCCCCAAAATGTCAAAGATGTCCAGAATTGATTTGGATGTATGGCGGCACTTAGCCGTTTCGTCGCGGCCAAGAAAAAGGGATTGCCGCTCTTCAAACTCCTTCGTGCAGAGAAGCTTTCAGGTGGACCAACGAGGCTCAAGAGGCCTTCAATGGCTTCAAAAAAGTTCCTCACCACACCCCGGTGTTGGTGGCCCCGAACATTTTCGGAGACAATATCTTGCTCTACATCGCGGCGACCAACGGGTGGTTAGTACCGCCTTTGGTTGTCCAGCCAGCTGAAGAAGGGCATGTATACCCCGGCCCAACGGCCGGTCTACTTCATCACGAGGTACTCGAACGACTCCAAGCAAAGGTACTTACATATACGTAAATTGCTCTATGGGATCCTCATCACGTCTCGCAAGGCTGCGTCACTACTTCCGACCTTCACCCGATCACCGGTGGTGTCGGACTACCCATTGGGAGACGCCCTGCGAAATAAAGATGCTAATGGTCGATATGCAAGTGGGCGATTGAGCTCACCTGTTCACCATTGAATACAAGAATAGGAGTACTATCAAGTCGCAAGCATTGGCGGATTTCGTTTGCGAAAGTGGCCGGATCTCGAGACTTCCCTCGAAGACACCGGCCGAGAATGCCGGACGATGTACCGACGGTTATTTGAACATCGATGGGCCCGGAGTGGCGCCTACATCATATCACCTTACGGGGATACACTCCGGTATGTTCTCGGATCCACTTCCCGGCATCTAACAATGCCGCGGAATATGAGGCCGCCCTTCACGGCCTCCGTATTCTTGTAATCGGCTTCGGGATCCGCAGACGCGCATTTGTTTGGGGACTTCGGCATTGGTAATCAAGCAAGTCAACAAAGATTGGGATTGCAAGAGTGAGAAAATGGATGCGCACGTGGCAGCTATACGAAAGTTGGAAGGCAAGTTCTACGGGCTCGGATTTTGATCACGTGGTTGGGACTACAACCAAGCCGCCGATGAACTTTCCAAGCTCGGTTCCTCTCGAGCAAAGATACCGGCAGGCGTCTTCGTCAAGGATCTTTAGAAACCGACAATCGGTGATCCCGCCGGGGACTCCCTTGAGACACCCGACCACATCGCGGGCCATGATGTCCAACACCGTTGATGAAGATTGGCGGGTCCCGATAATCAAGTATCGCAGGAGGCTCTTGTTCCCGAAGATAGGGCCGAGCAAGAGTGTCTCATCAGCGAAGTAAGAATTATGTCCTAGTCGACGGTTTCCTTATGCGGAAGAGTATAGGAGACCGGGTCCTACTGAATGCATCTCCGAGGAAGATGGTATAAAGTCGCTTTCGACGAAATCCATGGTGGGATTTGTGGCAATCAAGCGGCCTCTCGCACTCGGGTCGGCAAGGCGTTCCGCGGCAGGATTTTATCGCCAAACCGGCGGTCGCCGATGCGAGAACACACTGTACGGCATTGCACTAATTGTCAATTCTTTGCAAAGCGGGCGCGTAATGCCCGGCGCATGAGCTCGGACTATACCGGCCGGCATGGCCTTTCTCGTCTTTGGGGACTTGACGCCATTGGGCCTTTCAAAGCGGCCCGGTGGTTTCAAGTGGATATTCGTTATGGTCGACAAGTTCTCCAAGTGGATCGAATACCTTCCTCTCGTCGACGCCAACCAAAGATAAGGCCGTTGAGATGTTAGATGAGGTGGTCCATCATTTCGAATCCCAAATTCCATCATTACGCATCTCGGCAAAGACGTTCATCGGCAGCCACTTTTGGGATTCTTTGCGAAGACAAGGGCATCCGGGTGAAATATGTGTCTGTCGCTCATCCTCAAGCGCCAGCGGGCGCGGAGTGCAAATGGCATGATATTAGAAGCATTGCGGCGACTCTTCCGGCGGATGGGAAATACCCCGGTCGATGGCTTAAAGAGAGCTGCCGTTGTCCGGGACTTCAAACTCAGCCCACCCCGATGCACGGTGTTTCCCCATACTTCATGGTATTTGGTTCGAAGCGGTTCTCGGCCGACATTGCTTTTCGCTCTCCTCGTGTCGAGAATTATAATGAAGAAACTTTGGACGCTACTCGAGAAGATGAGCTCGTCGCGCTTTGAGGAAACCCACTTGCAATGCCGCACGTGGGAACGCCAAATACCTCGAGGGCGTTCAAGATATTACAATCGCAATGTACGCGGAAGAGCCTTTGCGGTTGGCGACCTGGTCCTCGCGAAGGAAGCGAGAAAAGTGTTCACAATTTGGGATCTCATTGGGAAGGCCCCTTCAAAGTTAAAGAGGTTACCCCGGCGAGAGCGCACGGTTGGCGACCATGGAGGATGTCAACGTTCCCAACTCTCGAACATTGAGCATCTGCGGCGTTTTTTCCGTGAACTTCGGGACTCGTAAGCCGCCTTGTATCATTTTTTACTTTTACGCTATCGCATATTAATGAAATTTATTCGAGTATGTTGACATGGTTATATTTTCTTTTCGACCGACGTAATAATTTATTTCCATGCTCGACTACACTCTTAAGTCACTGGACCCCCTAGAGCCGTCTCTCGTACTTGGTCGGTTTCGCGGTATGCGCGGATGGTGTACTCCCGCATAGACCGGACGACCGGCGATGACTCCTTACCGTAGTCGAACAGCCCAATAGCTTGCCCGAGCATCGCGTCTCCTTTCTTCTTGGCTATACCGGCGCGATAAGGCTAGGGACCGGGCGTCTACCATAAGTGACCCCTTCTCGCTCTACGTCTACACTTCATCGTCTACCATAATCGTATGCATGCTAAAACGATTGTGGGATAAAAACAAAGTATTAAGCTACTTATGCCACCCACATCCGGCGTGGCTCGGCTAAAATCTCAAGTGTTTTAAGCTCGCTTTTTTCACTAATTTTGTTTCTTGCTACGGCCAAAAGAAGCAAAGTATCATGCCAGGGCAACTTCACCCCAGACTTTAATCCTCATAGCTCACAATAGTGGGTTCATCTCATCGCAAAAGTGTTGTCGCCGCCTCGTCACGCTCACTCGCAGTTCACAGACCAACCTTTCGTCGTCCCGAAGCTGGCGTAGCCTAGGGCGACGCGCCGAAATCGCGGACCGGATGATGGGGCCGCCACCGCCTGGGGCGTGTCGAGCCGTGTCGCAAGTGGCCGGGCGGGTGAATTCCATGAAGCCCGCCCACGCCGCCGCGCTACGCTGCTCCACGTTTTGGGCGCCACGGCCGGGCGCTTCCTCGTGATCGCCCCGCCAACCAGAGCCATGGATGGCGCCAAGGATCGCCCGACGCCTTGCGAGGCTTTGAGTGCGACTCTTTCCACGAGCATATTCGACCTCCGCATCACGCACGCGATAATCGGGAGGCGCGCAAGAAGGTCGCCAATGCATATACCTGGGTGAAGATCGAATACTTGTTCACATAATTTTTACCGAAGCGGTAATTGTTCTGAAAAGGACATACCATCATCCGGGCGGTGGTGTTCCGAAGCTCTTCGCGCTAGGGCCACCCATCACCTGGTTCGCCATCACCACCGCCGTTTGCAGGTCTCGACGAAGCCTCATACTCGCAAAGGTATCACACAACAGCATATTCATTATTTTTTACTAACTCTCTTGTAAAGATATCTTGGTCGACTATACAAGTAATCATCATACATACCAAGCATGCGATGCGGCGTCATGGCGTGTCCGCTCCTCCCGAGCGATGAGTTCGACGCTCCTCCTCCATGCGCTTGTGGTCGGGCGCCGCCACTGGCGGCGTGCCTCTTCTAGGGCCTTACCCTCCCTTGCAACCCGGCAACCTTCGCGATCCAGCGGGTTCGCTTCGATCTCCAAAGACTTCACGCCGCGAGTGGCAGTGCCCCTCTCTTGTGCAAAGGTGTGGCGCCAGGCGTCGCCGTTACCCGGCCGGCCAGTGATCCCTCTCGACCGCAATCACCGCCGCTCTTCGGCAAGGCGGTCGCGCTCATGGGAGAGCTCATCCGCGCTGTCGGCCTCAAAAAGGGGTGCCACGGCTTTGCTCCGGCTCTCTTGAGAAAGGCGGATTTCTTCGTTCGGATATGCTATACAACAACATACAATCACAGGATGTGTGTGGCAAAATCACAATGCAAAAACAAAGGTAGTCGAGTACATACGCAGAGGCGGCTGGCCCCCTCCTCTACTTGGCGGGCTATACGGGTCGGCTCGTCCTCTTCTTCAACCTCGGGCCGTCTTGCTCCACTGGGCACCTTTGGAGCCTCGGCGACCTCATACCGGCCCGTCCACCTCCTCCATTTCTTGATCATCACCCAAGACTTGGATGTAGTCCGGGGGATTCAGGCGGTTGACCAAAGGGCGCGGCCTCCGGCCTCGGCACACGGGCTCGAGCCGTCGTCGACCGGCTCTTGGTGCACTGGTGCCCGGCTATCTCTTGGGGCGCCAAAGACGGTAAGCCGGAGCATCCGGCCAGCACTTCGCCGAGGGCATCCCGAGGCCGCGCCGGCGCGGGCCGGCTCGCCTCAGGGGCGCCCGCAGGGATCGGTATCTGCACAGGCTCGATGACGGGCCCCCGCACCAAAAAGCATGATTCACACATCCATACACCGACAACATGAGCGATCACGCCGACAAAGAAGTGTACTTACACATTGGCAAAGTGCACTACCTGAGGCGACCTCCCGAGCTGCCACCACCGCGCCTCCTCCACTCCGTGGTGCCGACACGTCACCGTGTGGCCGGGCCGGCGCCCTTGGTGGATCGACGTGCACTTGGTGTCTCTCTCCTACGTGGTGTCAGATATAACAACGTGAGAACTGGCCAACGCATCCCTTACCGGGACCGGATAATACTTGAAGGATACTCACAAAGGCGGTTGACTCTACAAAAGCTTGGAGTTCTTCATCAAAAGAAAATCATCATCATACATTGGTGTGTCGCTTCACGACGGCGGCCATCCCATCCCACATCTTTCTTTCCGGGACGACGGCGCTCCGACGGCTCTGCAGGGCGCGCCGCCGCGGCCCGAGCACTTTCTCGTCGCCCGCCCCCCGCGCTCCCGGCCGGGCTGGGGGGCACAGGATGGCAGCCGCCGCAGCCCGGCACAACAACGGCAGCCTCCCGTGACAGTTGAAGTACCGGCCGCTGGCCATCCCATGGATCTCAGCAATCATCGACAATAAAGACGCTTGCAATCTATAGCAATGCACAACAACATATTCGACTACACTCACCCGTGGTGGGTTCCTCGGGCGGTAAGGTGGGCACCGGCGCGTGATCGTGCGGTACCCTACCGCCGCCAGTAATCTTGGCTACCCGCCTCCGACTTCGCCGACGGGCAGAACTCGCCGACTCGCGGTGGATCATTCACTTAGTGTATCAAACCCGGTGATCCCTCCGCTTGAGTGGCTGGATCCGCGCCCACGAACACGCGTGAGCAAGGTCGATGCCGCGTCACATGAAGGTCATTCATCGCCAGCAGCCTCACACACGCATGTCCGCGGGCTGCGGGTTCTTCATTCCAGCCTTTTGCCTCCCTTAGGGACGCGGTAGGATCTACTGAATCGACACGTCCGACCGCAGTAAAACCAACGCTGTACCAGCGAGCCACATTCGATGGCGGTGGCGTTGAGGGGAATTGACTCGCCCTGTTCCCGAGCTTCACGAACACGCCGCCCGGCCCATGCACCCGAGTCACCCTTCATCCCAAAGTAGAAGAAGTATTTCCACAAGCTAAGATTCGAGAATGCCGAGGCAACACTCACAAAGTGTGATGAAGACGGGGCGATGTCGTGAGATGGTATGCTGGCGCGGTGGCAAAGCCGGAGCCCGTAGAGCATCGTGAGCTCAAATAGAACGGATGCGCCAAGATCCCAAATCCGCGCCGGGCGGCCTCGAACACCACCACTTCATCCGTCTCCGCGCATCGGTACGGCTCCGCCTCGGCACCCTCCAACCGGGCGATGATCCTCTCCGGCAAAGACGCTGGCGTCCACTCAGCCCCTCACCGCCCCTCGGGACAATAGAGCCCGCCATTCCCTATCCATCAGGATTACGGATCCGCCGCCGCGCGGCACGGCTCTCCGTCCGCTTATGGCGGGCGGCGGCGCGCTCCGCTGGCCCGCTCCGCTCGCGTCCCTCCCAAGACTCCGCCCATGGCCCCGGGCGACCACCGCGAGCCGACGATCCATCCCACCTCACTCGGTTCTACGCTTTCAAGAAAGTGAATGCTGATTGGCAACCAAATCGAACTAAATCCATGCCAAAATCGGGACCGCATTAGGAGCTAAATGACGACCGACAGATCTACAACGCACTTACCTCTGCAATCGGCGGTGGCGTGCCGATGAAGAGGCGCAGAAATACGCGCGGTCGCAAACCCCTAGCCGGTGCTCATCAGAAAGGTGACGAAGACGACCGGGCCCGAGAAGAGGAAGGGCTCCCGGCGGATGAGACGAGGGGCGGATCGCGATATTTATAGCCTCGACCGCCCCTAGGGTTAATGCATATGGCAACGCGTGCGTGGCTAGCGGGCCGCGCGCCTCCCCATTTCACGGGTTGAGTGCGTCGCGGCAGCGGCGGCGTCGATTACCATCATTACCCTTTCGGGGAGCGTCGCGTGTCGTGGCGCTGCCACGCGTCCTATCCCCTCGATCCTCGTGCGGTTTGTTCCCCGCACGACGGATATTAATTGACCGGATATCTTGCCGTTTAAGATTTCTTGGGTCACGAGCAGCCAAATCTTCTCAACGAAGACTCCTTAATATCCCGGGTTGTGCGATTTTCTTTTTTCGGCTTTTCCTTAAAAACGAGGCGGTTGAAATACCCTCGTTGTTATGATACTGATGCGGATATGATCTAGCTTGGTACTACGCGGCTCTCGTCCTATGCATGGTGCATTGGAACCTTACGTCGGGCCGACATATAGCGCTTCGGGGCCGTCAAGCAAGGGCTTCACCTTGGAATTTGGTCAAAAGCGCCAGTTAGGTTTCCGATTACTCGGGGACTTTTTCCAATTTTTTTCTTATGACCCTAGCAGTACGTGATTACTCACCTACTCCTAGGCTCGGGGACTAAGTGGGTACACTTCACCTACGGTGAATCGTGCTCAATTTTTTAATATTTTCATTTCTACAGTGTTTTTTTCAGCATGCGTGTGGGCACACTTCGCCGTAAAGAAAAAGATTTTTTTTATTGGAGCACCCAAAGATCCAAAGAAGCGGACTCGTCAAGACTAAACTGGTCGGAAGCAGAGGAAAGAAGATACAGGAGCATGAGCGGCTGGTCGAGAGCTGTCCCAGGCTAGTCGGTGTTTAACTAGCACTGGTCGACACCAAATCAAGACTGGTCGACAACACCTCCCGATGATTGAAGCGTCAAGCCTCTCTCACCTGCAAAGATACGGCGTGCTTTCGGGGACTAGGTGGGGGGGATAAAACCCCTATCCCCTCACGGGTCACTTCGGGGTTAGGCCGGGGGGCGGGCCGGACGGCGGACTAAAGCCCTTAGCGCTAGAAGACCGCAATTATCTAAGTCACGGCCTAAACTTGGTCGCCAAGATAGTTTCCTAGTATAGCTCTATCGTAACCACTACATACTTTCCCATTGTAACCGATCGGGGATAGATCTTGTCGGACCGGATCCGACCTGTAACCCCCGCTCCCGGACTATATAAGGAGGCGGGATCCCCCCGAGGGACGATCCGATTCTCAATCAATCAATACAAACTAAGCGGGGCGTAGGGTTTTACGCCATCAAGGCGGCCGAACACGGGTAAAACCCGTGTGTTTTGTCCTTCGCCGTCTCGCTTAACGTCTCGTTAGCCGTCTCGCGCATCCCTAACCGCTCAATCTACTAGCCGGGCATACCCCTCGCTAGACTATCGCCGATAAACCGACGACACACGGCCGGAGGAGGAGGGAGGAGGTCGGTAGGTAGGCGCGGGGTCGGGCGGCCCCACTACCCCATCACGGGACGGGGTCCCGCATGGTGGACCTTCTCTTCGGAATGACCATGGCGGTCGCCAAAGCCGGGGTGGGCTACGGCGCCGGGAGTGGGTGGTGGGCGAGGCGTCGGCGAAAAACCCTAGGAGAGGAAGAGAGGAGGCGAATGGAGAGGAGGAGGGTTTGGGTAGGTGGGATGATAGGATAAGGTTACGAATTTTTTTTAGGCCCGCCGCGTGAGCCCGTTCTACCGCTCGTTTTTGCGAAAAGAGAGGGAGGAGAGGGCAGGAGGGAGGGTTTCACTTTCAATTCAACCCTTGATCTCATCCATCCAATGGTGTAGATAGAGCTAGGGATCAAAATTTGAAATGACGATTCGGGCCATTTTTTTGAAGCTCTAGATGGATCCAAATCGAAAAGTCATGAACACGTGTTTTGTAGGTCTCTTCAAGACCTACATTCCATATTTTGGTATTAGAGTCAAATTTTCAGTTTTCGAACCGACGCCTCGAATTTGAATTTTCAAATTTTTTCGCTCGGGGGCGAGTTTTTGGGGGCCCTAGGCGGCCTCCGTTTGAAAAGTCATGAACACGAAAAGTTCATAACTCATCGAGATCTACATTCCGTATTTAGGTGACTTTTGCATCCAAGCAAGCGTTCGAAAAGCGTAGTTCAAAACCACTAGTCGCCTGAGAGTTGCATAAACTCTACGTGAGATCGTGGATTTGCGACTAGGGTTCACCGGCACTTTCTCAAATGCAAAAAGTACTTATATATGGAATGTAGATCCGACGAAGTTCTATCAACTTCGTGTTCAAAAGTTTTTCATCCGAGGCCATTTAGTGCTCCGTTTGGCGAGGTTTGACCAAGTCAAACGTTGGTCAATTTGAAATCGGCGCCTTCGGGCGATTTTTGAAGCTCTAGATGGATCCAAATCGAAAAGTCATGAACACGTGTTTTGTAGGTCTCTTCAAGACCTATGTTCAGTATTAGAGTCAAATTTTCGTTTTCGAACCGACGCGCATTGAATTTCGAATTTTCAAATTTTTCGGCTCGGGGACGAGTTTTGGGCCCTAGGCGGCCTCCGTTTGAAAAGTCATGAACACAAAAAGTTCATAACTCATCGAGATCTACATTCCGTATTTTGGTGACTTTTGCATCCGAGCAAGCGTTCGGAAAGCGTAGTTCAAAAACCACTAGTCGCCCACGAGTTGCATAAACTCTCCGTGAGATACGTGGATTTGCGACTAGGGTTCACCAGCACTTTCTCAAATGCAAAAGTACTTATATATGGAATGTAGATCCCGACGAAAGTTCTATCAACTTTGTGTTCAAAAGTTTTTCATCCGAGGCCATTTAGTGCTCCGTTTGGCGAGGTTTGACCAAGTCAAACGTTGGTCAATTTGAAATCGGCGCCGCCGGGCCAGTTTTGAAGCTCTAGATGGATCCAAAACAAAAAGTCATGAACACGTGCTTTGTAGGTCTCTTCAAGACCTACGTTCGTATTAGAGTCAAATTATCGGTTTTTCGAACCGACGTCTCGAATTTCGAATTTTTAAATTTTTACTTTCGGGGCGAGTTTTTGGGGCCCTAGGCGGCCTCCGTTTGAAAAGTCATGAACACGAAAAGTTCATAACTCATCGAGATCTACATTCCGTATTTAGGCGACTTTTGCATCCGAGCAAGCGTTCGAAAAGCGTAGTTCAAAACCACTAGTCGTCGTTTTTTTTTATTTTTTTGCCGTTTTCTTCCTAGTCAAATGAGCAATGCATCCTTAATTTTGTGAGAGTTTTCTTCCGTTAAACGAGGATCCAAATCGAAAAATTTAAAATTAACACAATAGTGTTTTGCCTTGGAATCTAAATTAAATGAGCAATTGACTATGAACTTAAAAACTCCAAATGCAAAAAAGAAAAGGGGAAGATCAATCACAACAAAGAATAATAATATACAAAAGTGAGCTAAAGACCGAATATATATATACGTACTAATACATATTAGTTGTTCTCCATCCCTACACTAGCACTAATATTAGTTGTTCTTCATCCATCCCTACATATATAATAATAAATAGGTGTTTTGCATCCATCCATGCGACCACATACATATACTAAGTTACTAACTAATCTAAAGATCGATCCTGCATCCATCCATCCCGGCCCGGCCCAAAGAATACATACACATTGTTCACAAAATAATAAGCCCACTAAGCGGTGGGCTACCAAAAAGGTCGCGGCAGGGGTCATGCGGGGGTCTTGCGAGGGAGGGGCCCGGGGGACGCCATCACTTCTTGCCCGGCGAGGGGCGTCATCCAAGGCCCACCGGAGGTGGCCAACCTTGGACTTGACGCCCTCCAGGTCCTGCTGCCGAAGGCGTCCACCTTCTTTCCGGGTCCGGTCCTTCCGGACGGTTCGATGAGCTTCGGCCACCTTTGAGGACGTAACGGCGAGCCTCCGGTTCAAGCGGCTTGGTGACCGAGCGGCGCTGATGGCACTCATGAGTGCGGTCTTGGAGATCTGGAAAGTCTAAACAAAAGCAAAGTGTTATTAGTTTGAGAACGCAGGATCAGTTTGATAGGATATAGTAGGTTACTCACCAAACACAATGCTATATCATATGATAAATACATAAAGAGTCGATATTATACCAAAAACACATTTCTATATATCATAGGATAATCTAATGACTACATCTTTGTAAAATAATGAATTTAAGAAAGTAACATAAGTTTCATAGGGGGAAATAATGATTTCTTCGGGCCGAAAAAACCCGAGTCCTCATTGGGCTAACAACACGTGGCCCCATTCCATCCTATGCCATCACTTAGATTAGATCTAGTGTTGCATTGGATTGGATGGTCCCCAACGGTCTTTGTAAAATCGAGGATGAGGAATGCTTTTCCCAATTTGTACCACCGGGGCACGCAAAATCGAAGCAAATCAATTATGTGAATACTTGATCAAACACATGCCTCTTAATTTGGTGTCCGCCTTTTTCTTATATCTAATGACTGCCTTTTAATTGAAGATGAGAAACAAAAAAAAATGAATGGACAACATGGAATATGCCTATTCTTCCACCGATCGACCATCGCCTTGAGTTAGGGGTTGATTGATTCCTAGCCACCATAATCCTTACACCCTTGGCATGTTGGCATTGGCATGTATGTAATCATTAAACCGTTGCATGCATATAATCCTTGCACCCTTGCATGAATATATTCCTTACACCCTTCCATGCATATATTACTTACACCCTTGCTTCACCACATGTCAAACCTTGGTGGGGCACCAAACAACCATCCTAACCCAATTGTTCTTTGAACGCTGGTTGATACAAGCATATTGGATTACCGACATGAATAGATAGATAGGTAGAAGAACTAGTGTTCACATAAAGGCAGACCATCTCATTATTGCATTCACTAAATTATGCACATGGCCAATAACAGTCTACTCAAATTAGAAACTACCAAATTATTAGCCATCTCCGGAAATCATTATCCATCATTGGCCAATAACAGTCTACTAAAATTAGAAACTACCAAATCAAGAGCCATCTACTGAAATCATTATGCATCATTGGCCAAATCATTAGCTATCTACCTAATCATACCTCCGATTCTACAAACGAACTACCAAATCGGTAGCCATCTACCGAAATCATTATGCATCATTGGCCAAATCTTTACCTCTGCACTCGATTCTACAAATGAACTAATCTAGATTCTACAAATCAAGTTGGACTGAACACTTACCTCGGGCCGGGGAGGGGCTATTTGCTCCATGATGGCAAGCCGAGCTGGGAACTGGGCCAGTGGAGCCGACGACACATGGAGTGCCGCCGCGCGGCATCGTGCGGCAAGACAGCCGGCTTAGGCCCTCGAAGCACTCCCCCCGCAGATCTCCAACGCCGGAGGCGACGAGTCCGCAATGCTCGCCCGGCGCCTTGGCCTTGCCGGCCGTAGCCGTGGCCTTGCCCTTGGCCTTGGCCTTGCCCTTGCTCGTGGATGCCCCGCCCTTGCTCCCGACGCCATGCCGTTGCCCTGGCCTTGCCCCTGCCCTTGCTCGTGGAAGCACCGCCCCTTGCTCACCGACGCCGCAGCCCTCTTCTTAGTCGATGACGGCGGGGGCTTTACCCCCGCCCGGATCTTCCTCCTCGGCGTGCACGCCGCCTCCATAGCACGGGTGCGGCCCAAGACGCTTGGTTGCGTGCACCGCCCGACGCCTTCTTGGAGGCCGACGGCTTCCTCGAGGTGGAGGCCATGGTCGGCGGAGGACCCGAGGCAGCGGGTCCGCCTAGCACTCCACATCCCGTCGCGGGGTCCCGCACGCCCCTCTCCTAGGACGGACCATGGCGGTCGGCGACGGAGCCGGGCCGGTGGGGCTGCGGCCGGTGGCGGCGGCGGAAACCCTAGGAGAGGGGAGCGGGGTGAATCGAATCGAGAGGAGAGGAGGGAGAGTGAATGTGACGGTGTGACGGTGGGGGTGAAAACACGTTAATATGACGCGGTGAATAAGGATAGAGTGACTGACAGATGGGGCCCACGGTCAACCCGACTCCAGTCACGAATTTTAAAAATCTATACTACACTCTGGACGAATGTTCCCACGTATCGCAATGGTCAAGGCGCGAAACCTCCATCCCGGTCGTCCCGGGTTCGAGACTCCCGCGCTTTATTTTGCTTTTTTTTTTTTTTGCTATTTATTTTACGTGATGGCGAATTCGTGTCACAAAACACCCAAATCCGGCGTCATAAAAACCCCGCGCATGGGTGCCCTACGCCCACAATATATGACGAAATGGGGTAGTATAATGTGACGATCATTTTTCAAAGGCCACAAATAGTCATGGTGTTTGCATTTTGTGACGACAACGAGTTTTTCGTCAGATTATGGCACAATATATGACGATTTTAGGCCCCGCCATGAGGTCGTTTTGTCATAAAAAATCGGTATTCTTGTAGTGCTAGTTGCACAAGGTTACACTCAAGTACAGGGTCTTGACTTTGGTGAGACATATGCTCCGGTTGCAAGATTAGAGGCAATTAGAATTCTATTGGCCAATGCATGTGCACACAACATCAAGCTCTATCAAATGGATGTCAAAAGTGCATTTCTCAATGGATTCATCAATGAGCTAGTGTATGTTGAGCAACCACCCGGTTTTGAAGATTACCATCATTCCAACCATGTGTACAAGTTGAACAAGGCATTGTATGGGTTGAAGCAAGCACCTAGAGCATGGTATGAGAGGTTGAGAGACTTCTTACTCAAGAAAGGCTTCAAGATGGGCAAAGTTGACACTACTCTTTTCACCAAGAAGATTGGAAAGGATTTGTTTGTCATGCAAATATATGTTGATGATATCATCTTTGGCTCAACAAATCAAGAGTATTGTGAAGAGTTTACCAAGATGATGGCAAAAGAGTTTGAGATGTCAATGCTTGGAGAGCTCACATACTTCCTTGGTCTACAAATCAAGCAAATGAAGAATGACACATTCATTAGTCAAGGGAAGTACATAAGAGACATGATCAAGAAGTTTGGCATGCAAGATGCAAAGGGCATTAACACACCAATGGGTACCAATGGATCATTGGACAATGATGAAGGTGGCAATATGGTTGATCAAAGGTACTATAGGTCATTGATTGGAAGCTTACTCTATGTGACCGCTTCTAGGCCCGATGTGATGTTTAGTGTTGGCAAGTGTGCAAGGTTTCAATCCTCACCTAGAGAGAGTCATCTCACCGCATCAAAAAGAATCTTGAGATATTTGAAGCACACTCAAAATGTTGGGCTATGGTATCCCAAGGGGTCAAACTTTGAGCTTATTGGATATTCGGACTCCGACTATGGGGGATGCAAGGTGGATAGAAGAAGCACAAGTGGCACTTGTCAATTCCTTGGAAGATCTCTAGTATTATGGTCATCAAAGAAGCAAACCGGTGTGACACTTTCAATCGCCGAGGCCGAATACATTAGAGTGCTTGGTAGTTGTTGTGCACAATTGCTATGGATGAGATCAACATTGAAGGATTATGGTTTTGATTTCCATCATGTGCCTTTGTATTGTGACAATGAGAGTGCTTGCAAGATGACACAAAACCCGGTCCAACATACAAGAACGAAGCACATTGACATAAGGCATCACTTCATAAGAGATCATCAACAAAAGGGTGACATTGCTATCCATCCTATTGGCACCGAAGATCAACTAGCCGATATCTTTACAAAGCCACTAGATGAGAAGAGGTTTTGCAAGCTAAGAAATGAGTTGAACATCCTTGACTTCTCCAATATGAGTTGAATGCACCCCACATCTATGACATGCCCCTCCATCAAGCAAAGCAAAGATGAAATTGTTTGACATGGCATTCATGATATTTAAGGACTTGTTAGAACATATAGACATATAACTTGTGCCTTAGGAAGCATTCATGGAAAATCAATGGATTTTAATGTATGTATGCCATCACTATTGCTATTTATGCTTGTTTGATCTAGTGATGACATATGACATGTTTATGGGCTTGCAAACTCAAGTGTTGAATTTGGGTATCTTTTTTCACACATATAGTTCAACATAGGCAAGATAACCCTTGTCATGAGGTGTGAAGAAGCTTGTTTTTGGTTCAAACCGAAATATATGTTTGACAAGTGATCCAAATTTGACCAAATTTGAGCACTATTCTCTCTTCCATAACACAACATGGTCATACCTTTTGTGGAAATTGTCGACAAAGGGGGAGAGATTAGTGCATGAAAGGTTTTGGAAAATTTAAAAATTCCACATGTTTTTGAAAATTTTTCAAGTGGTTCACACAAGTAGGGGGAGCAAGCTCATAGACAATTTGTTGCATTTGATTGTGCACTAACATATGACTTGCTCATTACACATGTATTTAAATTCCATATATACATGCTTATGTGATGTATGCTAGTTTAGAAATTCTCAAGTGGTTTACAAGTGGTTGAATAACTAGCATGCATAGGAGCTAGCTAGATTTTCTAATTTCCGCTCTTAATTCAAGTACCTTGCTTATAATGTGATCTCACGTGGTACTTTGAGTTTTGATGAAAATCTAGTTACCTTGATGCTTGTATGGTGAAAATGGCGCAACCGATTGGTATCACGCTTCAAAGGTCCATTTCTTTCACTTTAAGCATCATTTTGGTAACATAGCTCACCATAAATTTCAATATTCATACATGTATGCAATGCTTTGTTCCAAACTTGTGGCATACATGTAGGGGAGCTCATGCTACCAAAAACCGAACTATGATGATTGTCCAATCCTATGATTGTAAGCAAAATGCTTGGACAACCATGATATGTTCAAAAACATTAATCATAAAACCTTTATGCGGGTTGTCACCAATTACCAAAAAAGGGGAGATTGAAGATCTCTAGTTTGGTTTTTGGCTAATTAGTGACACCTAAGGACTAATCTCTCGATGCTAAGTGTTTGATTAGATTGGAGATTGGTCTTGTCAAGATTGGAGCACGATGATCATGGAGGATGGATCGAGGTGATCCAAAAGATGGTCAAGCATCCAACTTGGAGGGTTCGAGATCAATTAAGCCAAAGGCAAAGGTATAACCATAGGGCCTTTTGATTTTACACTCAAGACACCATAGAGGGTGTGAGCGATTATAGGATCGATAAGCCGTACTATAAAAGGGAAAAACTTATCGCATACATATCGGCCCTCCGGTGCCTTTAGGTTCAAAATTCATATGCATGCATTCTAACCTAAAGAGCTAACTCCGTGCTTGACGAAAATTGTTTTGAAATGCTAACACATGGTGTCGAGGTGTTCTTCAACGTGTCGGCAACAAGAATCAAGTGACGGAAGTCGGTTTGGAGCAAAGCGAAGGAACGACAACACAACGACAAAATTCGCGGCTTCGGTCGGTGACCGGACTCACTAACCGGAAGCGGGAAGATCCGACAGACGCCCTCCGGTATATGCGTCCGGCAGAGAGCATGTTTTTCGATCGGTGGTCGACGCGAGGCGGCCGGACCACCGGCCGGAAGCTTCCGGTGCTGACGACGCCGAACCGAACGCGTGACCGGACGCACGCGGGCGGGGGTCGGGCCTTTGTTTTGAGGCTATCGGTTGTGGCCAGGGACCACCGGCCGGACTCACAGTGGTGAGTCCGGTCGTCGGCCCGGTTAGGCCGCGTAAATCGTGGATTTCACCCCAACGGCCACATTTCGTGGTGTGGCCTATTTATACCCCCTTGGCTGCCTCATGCTCTCTCTCTTGGTCATTTGAATCGTTCCTAACACCCTAGAGCTGAGCAACAACACTCCTCTCTCTCATTCTTGATTGTGAGCTTCATTCTTGAGAGAAGAGTTGATCCAAGTGCATTTGCATCGAGTTCTTGCATCTAGAGGCACTTGGGGATCGTTGTGAGCCGGTTAGTTTCCTTTTGCTCTTGGAGACACCGCTCCTAGCCCGACTTGGTGATTTGGTGGAGTTGTTGGCAAGAAAAGGAGATTGTTCTTGGCCATCTCCGGGCAAATTTGTGAGAGGATCACACACTCCTCGTCGGGAAGACAAAGTGCAAGGAATACATTGCTCGTGTCTTGGGTACCTCACTTGTGAGTGGTGTGTTGACGCTAGCAAGTGCCTTTGCCTAGCTCAAACACCATCCTTGTGTTGGTCGGCACAAGGAGACTAGCTTGTCGGTGTACAAGTGAACTCCGGTCAACACATCGACGTGTCTCTTGTCTTGGTGATTGGTTCATCGACTCGTTGTGTTGTTTGATTCATCCTCTTCCCGGTGATTGGTTCATTGCCTCTACAAGTCGGGGTATAACTAGCTCTCTCACTTGCATTTACTTTCCTAGTTTATATTGTGTAGTGAGCTAGCACTTGCTTGTGTAGTTGTTCTTGCTAGCCTAAGGATCATATTAGGTTTGCTCACTAGTTAGAGTAGTGACATAGCCCTTGATTGATATAGAGATCATAGCATATTGCTAGAATTGTCACTAGAGGATTGCAAGACAATAGAGCTAGTGCAAACCGCGTTTACGCCTTTTGTTATACTAATCGGTTTGTTAATTGAGCTTGTAGAAAAATTTTATAGGCTATTCACCCCCCCTCTAGCCATCTAGGACCTTACAACCCCTCTCGACCTTATCCTGAGCCTATGTTCTAGAACTACTAGTCTGTACCAGGGGTAGAATAATGGACGGAAACCATGTTTATATATGTCGATGGTGTTTGTGATTATCATGTTATCTGGATGTAATTCATGTTATGTTCATGTTTGCGATTCTCATGGCTATGCATGTCCCCTTGACATTGCGCTAGAACGCTGCTGTGTCCGTCGGTTCAGGCCGCTGTCTTCGTTGTCTGCGACGACAACCCCTCTCCGACATGTCCCCGCCTCGACGAGGTTCAGGTGAGTACTGTAGTGGCCGCCGCTAGACGGCCGGCTAGAGACCTCATCTCTTGTGAGACCGGGCGCATGCCGTAGTCCCGGGTGGCATGCCCAGCGTAAGGGACGCGGCCGCCCACGCAACGAGGAGCCGTGAGGCTGCTCCGCCGCTTGAAAGGCGAGCGTCTTCTGCCGCGGCAGGAGTACAATATCGACGAATACCGTATTGGAGGCGTATCTGCATATCAAGCCAAATCAGGGAAGTATTCGGGGTAATGTACAGAAAGCTGGTGCATGACAATAGGAGTCAGTCCTTCGTCCTCATCTGGTGCCTCATTGATGGAGACGGGCATCGTATAATGATGACACCGCGCCTCGATGGCGGACGCGCGCGCCCGTGAGCTCTCCACTAAGATACGCAAAGGATGCACCCACACAAGGTGTAAAATGTTAGAGACGCGCTCTATAAAAAAATGTTGGTATTCATTATCTTTGTACTAGCACCGATCATGTCGTCGCAGGCCTCACGGCTCACTCCTAAAAAATCCTACGTCCCTAGGCGGGGAACGCACCCGGCCACCCGTATTATTGCCCTCGCTGCTCTCCAGGCGGCGCCACACGGTTCTTTGTTCACCTCCCTACCACGCTCAGCCTTAGAGCTTCCAGCAAAAGAGCCCTCACCGCGCTCAGCCTCAAACCATGCTGCAGAACATTCCGCCGGACATGCTTGTGGAGCTTGCGATGCGCGTCGCCATGCACTCAAATGATCCTATGGATGAGCTCTTCAATCTGCGGGCCACCTATTCACGCCAAAGCGGCGTGCGGTGACCCCCGGTGGGCCGGAGCATCCCACTAGGCCGGGTACTGTGACCGGTGGGTCAGCTGGCGTCAGGGTACTACTCACGCGAGTATCGCGCAAGTCTCATCACCGAGCTCGCCATGGTCGGCAACCCGGAGGCGTGCTTCAGAGCAGGCATGTCTACCGTGTTCGTGGAAGGCCGCGACACCGTCTCGCCACCTCTCGACATGCTAAAACTAGCCACCGACTCGAGGCATGCGCTCACCCGGTATGTTCACGCTCTTCTGCTCTACAGGCGGAACGCCGCCGATGACGACACGGCTCGAGAGGTGTTGTGGGAGATCGGCGCGACACGGCGGCGATCTTTGCCTCGACTACGGATGAATGTGAACCGCCATGAGCACTTGAGACAGGCATTGGAAGTGTTGCACGACGATTTGCTGGTGCCGTATCCAGTGTGGTAGCATCGTCTTGCTCTGGCCCAACCGGTGCCTCGCTAGGACGCGCACAAGTGGAGATTAGAAGACACTTGCAGCACCCTAGCTGAACGGCGGCCAGGATTAGTATGGCCGTTGCGGTGGGTGTACTGCAGTGAGGAGTGTAGGATCCGCAGCGAGTGTACTATGTTCTTCCTTGCGCTACAAGGTTGAAATAAGCATGCCGGTGATGATGCTCTCATGCAATGTATGTCTATATATATGTGTGTTCGTTGCTCTAGCTAGATCATCTAGATCGAACAACTTTTGCTAGCTTTTGGTTGTGTGCATGCATGGATTGGTTGATGTTCGATTGATCCCTCCGAGTAGCATGTAGTGATGAACACTTGGTGAGATGTTTTAATTCGTTGTAATCTTGTGTTATATTTTTTCCGGGATGATGTTTGTGATTAAATATATGTGTGTTGTGTTACTCTATTTCATGTGTTGCGGGATGATTGATTAATTGCATCGAAAATGATGAATGTACAGTGACAATGGTATAGTATATTCATGTTTGCGATGGTGTATAATTAAGATTCGTGAACAATCACTAGCATGGATGTCGGATGGGGAAACAACAACTAAATTGAGAATTAATTGTAGATCTTTCTAAGTTATGAAACTTTCTAGTTTAAAACTTTTTGATTTGGCATTATCTTGTAATGGAAAACTAGGTCTGAATTTAAAAAAATGGAAATTTAAATTTTTGGATGACCTCCAACAAGCTACCAATATAAAGGCGGTAGTTCCCAAATATCCATGAAACTTTGTAAATCCGTTCCAAATTGTAGTTCGTTTGATTTTTTTCGACCTCAACTTTGACCACTCGTCTTATTTAAATTTTTGTGCAAAATATCACTTCTTTTGTTGTGGCTTGCTTTATTAACAAATGGTATTTAAGAATGACTTAAATTTGACTCTTTTTGTATAAATTTTTTGAATAAGACGATCGGGTCAAACTTAGGGTCAAAAAAGTCAAAGGAACTATAATATGAAACGGAGGGACCTTTTGATCATCTTGTCATGGAGAAAATGTAACAATTTGAAAACATTTAGTAGATTACACATACTACACACATTGGGATAGTTTAGTATGAAGAAAGACGCAGGCGCTTGTAGCGACGCCGCATGCGATTTTTTGACCTTTTTAAGCCACGGTGGAGGCTCACGGGGCGCTTGTGCGTGGCATCATTTGCCTAATTAAGCGTCCAACGCTTGTGCTTGGGCTTGAAGGAAATCCTACCGTGACAAGCTAATTATAGTATTGTTGACTAGTTATTCGGTTAGTGAAGCACCTACTACACCATTGTAAGTTAGGACTGCTAGAAAAAGTTTTATGCCTTCTCTCTCTTTAAGTGCCAATGTTAGCATCCTTGCATTGTGCGTGCCCTCATGTTCGTCGCGGGAGGGCACCAAAGAATCCCACGTGGAGGTGATCTGCGTAGCTCGCACCAAGGATTGGACGAAACGATAGTGGCGTAGTGGCTCCTACGTACTTCTATAGCGAGGTGTGAAGGATACGCAAAGGATTCGCATGCAAAGGGCGTGGATATGATCAACACGTGTCGGGAATAGTAGAGAGTATTGTACATGTGTCTCGATCATTTTTATATTGCCAAATTGTTTGACCAAAACCTTACTTTTACGGGGACTCGCTACGGGCGGCCAAACGCTTACGGTTCCTTGTCGCGAAGCGTCGCTTGTTGCCTCCGTTTCATTTGTCCGTCACTAGACACTTCCTCCGGAGTGCACCGGCCGGCTACTCTAGAGGGAAAGAGCGATGGCCAGCGCTCGTTGTCAAAGAAGAAGGGCAAGAGGTCGGCAACACGGCCAGACGCGATGGCTTGTACTCCGTACATAGCTTGTCTTGAAATTAAAATATCAAGTAATAGGTCACAAAACAACAATAAAAAGATGAAACAACGGTAGAATCGCTGATGTGAGACGGAACATGTAGTACGTGTTTGAAGAAAGAAAGAAACTTGAACAAATACGGTGAAGAAGCACAAATGCAGAGAGCAAGTAATTTATTCAAAGTTTCATCCCTGGTACAAACTAATCCTCAAGGAATTCATCGATAAGAGTTGAGGATCAAGGAGATCGACTACGGCGGCGGTATGATTGCGGAAACTCCCTCAATCTGGGCTCGGTCCTCCTCGGCCGATTGGAGCCCCACGGCGGGAGCATGGATACACAAATCTCTGCCGGTTTGGGTTGACAGATTTTTGCCGAACTTTGTCGAAGCGCTTTAAAAACGCCGTGTGCGATGAGCGCCGTCACCTCGAAATGCCGAGAGAGGCGTTGTAACCGGGGATTCATGTTGAACACCAATACGGTCGCAGGCTATGGACTCACGCTGTCATCTCGGCGGGACGGCGTTAGCCCCCAACACATGCTCGTTTGCCGCTACAACAAATCGTCGGTCGCCATCCCCTCGGATTGGCGGTGGTGATCATCTAGCGACTCTTCGGCCGCAGTAGTTTGCCCTCGCATTTGCCAAGCTGGGCGTTTGCATCTACAAACGAGGATCGATGCAAATTAGTATTTTAACGAGATGAATCGGATATACACAAAATGAGGTTTACCATCGACGGCTTGGAGAAGGAGGGCTCTCTCCCGCTCACGATCGAGGCGCTCCTGGCGATCACTCACGGTGGCCTCGGAATACTCAGCCAGCTTCTCCACATATAGCTCGTGGAAGTGTGGACCATCGTCGAGGGTGTAGTGATTCTCCCACGGTTCTCGCGGGAGGAGAAGCCACATGTGAAGGAAGCAGGAGCGGGGGCCATGGTTGGGACGCAGATTCCGTTGGCACTCTACGGAGATTGAACAATGAAGATTGACAATGAAATATTTAAGATGAAGTCATGGATAATAGCCGAGCACTTACCCGACTTTACCGGGCATCATAGCGGCCGCCGGGCGCGGGGATTGCATCCTTCTCCCTCTTCCGAGTGCGTTTGCCCTACCGTTTTTGCTCGCCATTGGAGGGGGTGCGAGGGAGTTTTCCTATTTGATGGAGGGGAGAAGATAAGCGCAAGTTGGATGATTGCGTTGCCACGGTCGAGGCGGGTTTTCTTTGTGACAGATTTCCGGGAACCACAATGGCCGCTATGCATAAATGGAGCATTAAATGTAGGTAAAAAAACTAATTGCATAATTTGGCCGAAAAGTCCGAGACGAATCTTTTGAGTGTAGTTAGTCCATGGTAGGACAATAATTACCAAATATATAAATGAAAAGTGCTATAGTAGCCGAACCCAAAGGGGTGTTTAGTTGGTGAAATATTTTGGGTTCCGCTACTTTAGCACTTGAGTTTGTATTTGTTAATTATTGTCCAACCATAAACTAGTTTTTTTTGTCAAAGCGTGCAATTAGTTTTTGTTTAACTAGGCTTAAAACATTCTATCTCACACTTTTCGGTCAAAGCGTGCAATTAGTTTTTTGTTTAACTATATTTAATACTCCATTTATGCGTCAAAAGATTTGATGTGACGGGTGCATTGTAACACTTTTTGGGTTCACTTTTCATGAAGAAGTGAACACACCCACAACAACTAAAATGGGCTCATAGCCAAACCGGTTTTCTAGAAAATAGATATTTTATTTCTCAAGGGAATGTTTTTAAGTTGGCTAAACCGAATCGACATTTGAGTTTTGGTATTTGTAAGGTGTGTACTAGTATGTCGAAGACGTATAATCAAAGTTTGTTTTGCAGATGTCTATACCTCTAGCGTTCCCATATTTGATGGGAACTATTAAAGTTTTGGTTGTGGGCATGCCATCTCTCGCATTGTTGGAGTGTGATATGTTGTGAATTATGCTTCTCTTACATTCTCTTAATTAATGTGATTTGAGGATTGTGATTTGTTTTGTATCGAAATAATCTCATTTGAATCCCTCATACCAACTACTTATACCAAGCACCCCTTAATAGGCAATGGGTTTTGAAAAGTGTCTTTTTGAAAAGCATGCCCCCTACTAGGCAATGGGTTTTGGGCCAAGTGTTTTTTAAATGCATGCCCCCTACTAGGCAATGGGTTTTGGGGCAAGTGTCCTTTGAAATGCATGCCCCCTACCGGGCAATGTTTTTTTGGGCCAAGTGTTTTTTGAAAAGCATGCCCCCCTACTAGGCAATGGGTTTTTGGGGTAATTGTCTTTTGAAAAGCTTGCCCCCTACTAGGCAATGGGTTTTGGGGCAAGTGTCCCTTTGTTCTAGTCATATACCATTTGACATAGGTTTCATATACATCCACCAGGCTATCTCTGCATACCAACTACTTATACCAAGCACCCCCTAACAGGAAATGGGTTTTAGAAAGTGTCTTTTGAAAAGCATGCCCCCCTACTAGGCAATGGGTTTTAGAGCAAGTGTTCTTTTAAATGCATGCCCCCTACCGGGCAATGTGTCTTGGGCCAAGTGTTATTTTAAATGCATGCCTCCTACTAGACAATGGATTTTAAGGCAATTGTCTTTTGAAAAGCATGCCCCCTACTAGGCAATGAGTTTTGGGGCAAGTGTTTCTTGGTTCTAGTCATATACCATTTGACATAGGATTCATATGTGTGATAATAAAGGTTCATATGCATCCACCAGACTATTTCTGCACACCAACTACTTCTACCAAGCACCCCTTAACAGGCAATAGATTTTTGAAAGTGTCTTTTGAAAAACATGCCCCCTACTAGGCAATGGGTTTTGGGGCAAGTGTCCTTTTAAATACATGCCCCCTACAGGGCAATGTTTTTGGACGAAGTGTTTTTTTTTTTTTTTTTGAAAAGCATGCCCCTACTAGGCAATGGGTTTTTGGGGTGTCTTTTGAATAGCATGCCCCTACTAGGCAATGGATTTTTTGGGGCAATTGTCTTTTTTGAAAAGCATGCCCCCAATTTATATAAATCCAGACTAGTGAATTTATGCATCTCGATCACTAATTTCTATGGAGCGTCGACGCCATCTATTTTATATGCATCTGAATTAGTGAATATATGCATCTCAACCACTAATTTCTTTGCAATGCCGACGCGAAAACGTTTATATCCATCCGAACTATTGAATATATGCACCTCAACCACTAATTTCTTTGCAACACCGACGCCAAAACGTTTATATGCATCCGAACGAATGAATATATGCATCAAATCATCAATTATGTGGGACGATTTAAATTTTGGAGAAGACGAGAGCACCTATCATGTTAGTATGCACTCACACACAAGTTTATATTCATCCACCAGGCAATCTGTCCCCCTGAAAACCGCCCATGCAACGTCGACGCCAAAACTTTTATATGCATCCGAATGAGTGAATATATGCATCTTAACCATTAATTTATATGCAATGCCGACTTAAAAGGTTTATATGCATCCGGACTATTGAATATATGCATCTCAACCACTAATTTCTATGCAACGCCGACGCCAAAACGTTTATATGCATCCGAATGAATGAATATATGCATCAAATCAGCCCTTATGTGGCGTGATTCAAATTTTGGAGAAGGCGAGAGCACCTATCATGTTACTATGCACTCACACACAGGTTTATATGCACAGACTGGTAGCACAAACTATTTATCCTCGTACAAAAATTTTTGAATTTCAAATTTTTTGAAAAAATATTCAAATTGGAGCTTGAATCATGCACAAAAGTGTCAAGAGTTCAATGGTGAAAACCATTTTTGAATTGGATGATTCATTAAGGAATTATCATGAAAAAACGGAACAAATTCGAGTGCATACGTGCATGTCAGCATGTGTCAGGATGTGTCACTCTACGTCAACCTCTGTCAGGTGGAACAGCCAGCTCACGGAAGGTTTGTATGCGTCGCCAAAACTAGTTTAAATTCACTCAAATCACTGGTTCGTATGCATCGTCACCACAAAAAGGGCCATATGCATTCTTGACCTGGATGATATGTGTACAGTCTGCTGGGTTTGGAGGGGGTCCCCCACCTGCGCGCGTCAGCACCTGGATTCTGATTGGCTGGTTAGTTGGGCTGGATGGGGGTGGAAGATGGCTACAGGCTTCCAATAACTATTGAAAGCCCTAGGGCTTCCAATAGTGTGTGTGTATATATATATATCTTGTGCTTGTGTAGAATTGCTAGTTGCTTAGTTTTATTTAGTGTAATCTAGCTTGCTCTTCTATTTGGTAAAGTAATGACATAGCCTTAGCAACTAGAATTCTCAATAGGTGGCTTGTCGATTAGAGCTAGTGCAAACGCTATTATAGCCATTTAGTGGTCTAACCTTTTGCTCAAGTGTTTTTGTAGAAATTTTATTAGGTTATTCACCTCTCTAGCCATTTAGAACCTTTATTATGCATATGAGCTGGCATCTTTGCTTGGCGCCGCCGTTTGCATGTTGACGAGAAATGACACAAATGAGGCGAGAGCGACGATCGGCTCCACCCGCACGGCGTGCACGAAGAAGCACACCTCAGAGTGGGACACCGAGGGGCTAGTCGCCAAGGACACGACCACAACAAAGGCGGACTGCGGCCCCATGGTGACGTGTGCCCTGGGCGGCTAGATCATTATCAGTTGCAACGCTGCACGCACATGACAAGCGAGACAATGTCACGAAAACAGAAGATCTGACATGCGGGCCCAAACACCACCATGACAAAACCACGCCACGCTGGAAGCCACACAAGCAAAACAACCTGCCAAAACCACTAAGGGGTCCTTAGCCAATTTGGACAACTTTAAGGTGCTGGATAACTAGTTGGGGGTGTTAGTTAGACGTGGCCCTAAACCTTAGGGGTTAAGTAGACTTTTTCCTACACGTATCCGACTATGAAGCAAACAGGCCATACTGTCTAATAAAGCTGTATAAAATGCAGCAGGGGCAACAACAACCTTCCGAAGCACAAACATTACGCTTCATGATCTCAGCTCCGCAATACATCTAGAGCCACTCAGCTCGAGTTTCTAGGACCTCGGCTTTGTGCTCTTAAAATCACTTTCAAATTAATATAGTCTCAAAAGTCCTGCAACAGTTTCACTGCTCCAAACGAGACACCAGTTGGAATATCACTAAAAAAAAGGGAAGCCATATTCTAAATGGTAATGTATATTGTGGTTGTACAGTTGCGAGGGGGTTACTGACAGTATGTCAGTATCCTTTGCGAGGGGGTTATACTCCTATCATGCTGCCACAAGCTTTGTGGGTTTCAATAGTTGTGATCAGGAAAAAAAAAGCTAAAGAGGTTAACGTTATCTATGTACATTATATAAGGCAATGCCTTCAGCAGAAATGTATGCTATTACCCCATTGTGGAGCACCGTTCCTTTTTTTCAGCAAGCATGTTATTCGTCTGCCATCAGTCATCCAAGTACTAAAGTCAAGATATATTCAACCTGCAGGAAGGGGACCGTCTCTTAGCTGGTGCAGAGAAAGTTGTAGTTGCTTATGGATCATCTCGGCCACCAGTCGCAATCTCCCATTGCCTGTCTCTCCAATCGCGGGAGAGCCATTTGCTGCCTCCACTGTCCTGGCAACCGTTTGCTTAAAATTTTCCCAGTCTTCATACCGCAACCAGAAAGATTTCCCACCATGGCTCCCCTCCATTGCGAGGCAAGTGACATGACAATTGTCCCCAAAGGTGTACCTCAGTCTCACAGACACACAATAAGGCAACCAAGCAGCTCCACCAACAGTGGAATTATGTTTAAGAGCATGGTCGAGTACAAAATTTAGGCCAAAATCCACTGAACGGTTGGCTCTGTCATGCTTAATGTTGCTCTTTGATGAAGACAGACTCTCAGCATGGCCATTTGAAACCGATCCATGGTGCGTCTCCAAACAAAGTTCAGCCTGAACCCTATACGCACTAGCAATTTCCCCATGAACCTGGGACTGACTTTTCTTCCATGCAAGTAGACTTATGAATTCTCGTAGAACAGGAATCGGTAATGTAAGCAAAGTGATAAAAGAAGCAACCCGAGAAGCATCATATGGTTCACAGACAACACGCCTGCTGAAATAGTCACATATTTCATTTATCTCTGATGTTGCTAGCTCTTCCTGAGCAGGGCCCTGAGCTTGCTGCTGATGTTTCTGTTGCTGGTGGTGAAATCGTTTTACATTAAGAACTTGGAGAAGCAGTTGGACTCGTTGAACACTAACTGCAAAGACATAACCACTGCAAGACAATAAGGCCAAAAAAAACGTGATTAGATTCAATACAATTTTGTTTAGAAATCTGCAATCTCTTCTTTAAAAAGATAAAACATGGGGGGTTGGGGGGGGGGGTAGTGGACAGGACCATGCAGGATCCTGCTCTGCTGCCAGATCAACTAACTGGTTTCAGATTTGCTTCAGAAATACTAACAAAGAAAATGGAACTTACATTGTTATTTGTACTAGGATTTAATTTCCCAGAACGTGTGGTACAAGTACATGCCATTTCTATACCTAACAATGTTAAAAGCGAGAAATTTCATTTTGGTCCATCAGTATAAGAGTCATAGTCGGTTTTACTAACTGTAGTGCAGCGTGATAAATTAGAGATAAGAGTCCTAATTGGTTTATTTTCCCGTCCATGACCTGGAAATCACAGTATGTGCTCACACGAGTTAGATGTATTGGAATAGATGAGGCAAGTTGTATGTTCCATAGCAGCATATGAACATTTTTGCTAGTCGTTATTAACAGAAGGAAAAGTCCATTAGCTTACAGACCCTAATTGCCAATAAATGTTAGGATGAGTTAATATTTTGGGCATAGTGTCACATACCAACCAATTGTAGAGTCCTTGCCACACACTCACTCCTTAGGGCTTTTGATCCCACAAACCCACCGCATTTTGGCCCACATTGTTTCTCATGGGTCCCACATGTCAATCAGTTGCAAAAAGAAAGTATGGCTCACAAACACAGGTGATCCTTCATGGAAAGTCTTCATCATTAGTGCACGGCAAATTTGGAAACAAAGGAACACCATCTTTGACCATAGACGCCCATCCTTCGACTCTTGGAGGCAAAATTGCTTTGGCGAAGCTAGTCTAAGGGGCGTGCTAGGTGCCGACCTGGTCGGCCACGCCAACCAGGCCACCCCAACTACTGAGGCCCGCCCTAAAGGCCCGCCCCTACGAGCGTCGTCTTCTTCCCCACCACTTTGCTCCCCCCCGCGTGCCCGCCCTCGCGCGCGAGGGCGCCCCTTCTTCCCTCCCCCCTTCTTCTCGCGCCACCGCCGCCATGGACGACCACGATGCCCCCGCCGCCCGACCCGTACCCAATCGAATGAGGCGGCCACGGCCCGGCTTCGGCGGCGCCCCGTCGCCGGGCTCACCGCCCGCCACCGCTGGCCGTCGTGTCGGCGGCGCGCCCAAGCGGCAGGGCGCTTCTATACCCGACGGCGAGGATGGAGGTAGTGGGGACCTTGCGGAACCCTAAACCTCCTCGCGGCGCCCTTCACGGCAACCCTAAAGCTACGCCCGCTGTCTACGATTTGGCGAAGGTCGTCGCGATCGTCCACCTCGCTCACCGCCTCCGCCTCCGTGCGGGCCAAGCAGGCTGTGGGCGGCCCACCACGACTTTTGGTCGGTAGCGACCTCGGCGCCAACTGGTCGGCGCCCGAAGATTGGCGTAGTCTAAGCCCATAAATTATGTGATTCAAAAAGACCAGCTTTCCTTTTCCTTGTTGAACTTCTTTAGCTAAGTTCGAGTTCCCTTTCTCGCCCTTCTTGGGCTCTGTACAGTTATTCTGTTGTCTGTTTTGTTTTCCTCTCTTAGTTTGTACAGTTGACCAGTTGTTTTCGTCGTTTCTTATTTTTAATAGATTTCTTAAAGTGGGGGCCTCCCTGCTATCTTTGCGGTCAAAACACAGGTGGTCCTCAATGATGACGTGGCTGGCAAGATCTGCTCGAGCCAGCAACCAGCATCGATGGTGTGGCTGGCAAGTCCTGCTCCAACCAGTTGTCAGCCTTCAAGAAGCCCCACGAAGGATGACAGTTGGAGAAGGCAAAAATATGCTTGGTTTGTCAAAACTTTCTTTCATGCCAAGAAAAAAAGAAACCCCAAAGTAATTGTGGGTTTGTGAAAAGGGCTCTAGAATTGCTTGGTTTGTAACTGTAAGCCCCAAATATTGCTGGGTTTGTGAAATTCACTCTAGGATAAATCAAACATAACATTAGAGACTTAGCAAAAGAATACGATCAGAATGGCCGCTGTCCTGCAGCTAGGCCACCATCAAGGGAGGCGTAGCCAGTGGTGGCGCCTAGCAGATGCATCCTCATTGCAAAGCCGCCCCCTAGTGGTGAGGGGAGGATTGTCATAGAACAGAGGTTGATCAGGTACAGCAGCCGCTTCACCAGAGGGTCCTCCATGATGGCGACTGGCTCAGCGATCCAAAGCTCCTAAGATGATGGAATTTCAGAGGGATCCAAGCACCAGACTGAGCATAGGAAGGGGGATAGATCCACCAAATTCACAGTATCAGCCTGTACTTGCTGAATCAAGCGTGAGGGTTCAAGAACTGTTCCACAGTGGACGTCTCCCAGACATGAGCACGGATACAATAGAGCTCCAGATCGACCAAGCATGGAAGCACCCTCCATTGCTCCCTTTCCCCATCAAATTTAATATGCTAATACAACAACAACAACAACAACATAGCCTTTAGTCCCAAGCTAGTTGGGGTAGGCTAGAGATGAAACCCATATGAAATAGTACAAAAGAGCGTAAAAGGCACAAGACAAAAGGATAAAGATAGGGTAGATAGAAAAGGAAACAAAGTCATGGTTCGGGCACGTTGATAGCTAGCCTCAAGCGCCTCTGTCCAAAGCTAAATCCTTGGAGATATTCCGGCTCCTTAAGGTCTCTCTTAACCGCCCGTCCCAAGTCGGTCTAGGTCGACCTCTACCTCTCTTTACATTATCTACCCGTTCTAGAACTCCACTACGCACCGGCGCCTCGGGAGGCCTCCGTTGAACATGTCCAAACCATCTCAACCGATGTTGAATCAATTTCTCCTCGATAGGAGCCACCCGACCCTATCCCGAATAACTTCATTTCGAACTCTATCCCTTCTAGTATGCCCGCAAAACCAACGCCCAACATCGCATCTCGGTCACGCTTTAGCCTTTGGACATGTCGCCTTTTTGTAGGCCAACATTCAGCACCATATAGCATCACCGGGCGAATGTCTGTAGAACTTCCCTTTTTTAACTACGTGGCACCCTCTTGTCACATAGCCGGTCCCAAGCCCGGGTAAAGGAGGGTTGCGTTAGGTTTGGCCACTCTAATGGATATGAAACCCATAAGAAATTTAATATGCTAATGATACCCAAATATTTCTAAACTTTGATAGTGCATGAGATGTATGCTTTCCATTTTTTCTAAACTTTTCAATTTTGAATTGATTCATTGATATCGAGTTGGTTTTTGACTAAAAGTTTTCAAGTTTGGTGTTACACGACGGATGAGGGCCCAAGCCCCAACCGCCCCGGCCGGACCAGCAATAGCATCGCACCGGGCAGGCCCCGCTGGCGGCAAGCAGCAGCGAAGCGCCACCTAGGGTGGGCGCCGCATCCAAGGGCAAGCCCCGCCATTTTGCATCCATATCCGGAGGATCTCAATAGGATCCATATCCGGAGGATCTCCATGCAAGCACACCCCAATGGGCGCCATCACCGCAGTCAAGCCAGATTGGATCAGGAAGCCGCCATCAACAACATTGCTACGGAGACATACCAAATTCTGATCAATGCCGACAAATCCATCCTCAACACCAAGATGGAGGAACCCCACTCATCCGGCACCCCGGAGATCGTTAGGGAGATGACCAACACTGCTGCCACCCTTCCTTCCATGTCCAAACCAGATCGTCCACAACAGGTAAGCTCTGGTCATCAACTTCAGGATTTCCCCCACCAACAGTAGCAGCCAGCCCACTGCTGCCAAACGCTCACCGCAATAACAAGGATTCCTGTCCCAAGGAGATGCCCAACATCAATACAACAGAAGATACCACCTATGACACAGCTACAGTTTCTGCTTCCTCATCCTACAGCAGATCCCAAGGTGCCACTAGATGCAACACCCACGCCCCAACAACAATTACCTTCGTCGACCACCGAACACGCTTGACAGCAGAAAAGGCATTTGATTTAAAACCACCATCCTTGTGATCTTGTCGAACACCAGAGGGGTGGTTCACCAAAACGGAGTCCGGATGAGAAAGTTATGGCCGTTTTAGTGAACTCGCTCCCGTGTGATCTTTTGATTCCAAATCGAATATCGAACAATATATCCGCTTTCGATCGTCTCGACAAGCGCTTTGTAATGGTACCATCTTGGAATATGTTTAGAACATGTTTATGCTTCATATGCCTTGCAAACTCTAGTTTTCCCGTTTAACTTCTATATATAGTTACCAAAACTCATGGAATTATGTTAGTCAAGCCCCTAAACTATGTTGATATTCATTTTAAACCCTTATTTTCGTTTTTAAAAACCTCTATATTTTATGCTATAAGAGATATCAACAGAACCACCACTGGCATAACTATTGAAAGCATCCTAGGGCTTCCAATAGTGTGTGTGTGTATATATATATCTTGTGCTTGTTTAGAATTGCTATTGCTTAGTTTTATTTAGTGTAATCTAGCTTGCCTTTCTATTTGGTAAAGTAATGACATAGCCTTAGCAACTAGAATTCTCAATAGGTGGCTTGTTCCCAGAGCTAGTGTAAACACTATATTATAGCCATTTACTAACCTTTTGCTCTAGTGTTTTTAGAAATTTTATTAGGTTATTCACCCATCTTCATTTAGAACCTTAGCCAATATGAGCTGGCATCTTTGCGCACGCCTTTGCATGTCTAAAGAAATGACACACAAACGAGGCCAGACCACAACGCTCCATCGCGGTGTGCACTAAGAAGCACGCCAGAGTGGGACACCGAGGGGCAGTCGCCAAGGACACCACCACAACAAATCATCGCCCCATGGTGACGCGGTGCCCGGGCAGCTATAGATCATCATATTGCAATGTGCACGCATTACGACAATTGACAATGTCACGGAACAGAAGATCCGACATGCGGGCCCAAACACCACCATGGCAAAAACTTCGATCACGCCGGAAGCCACACAAGTTAAAACAACCGCCAAAAACCACTAAGGGGTCCTTTGGCCATACACAACTTTTAAGGTGCTAAGGTGGTGGATAACAGTTGGGGGTTTAATCATATACCAAACCTTAGGGTTATATAGACTTTTTCCTACACGTATCCATTTATGAAGCAAACAGGCCATACTGTCTAATAAAGCTGTATAAATGCAGCAGGGGGGCAACAACAACCTTCCGAACCACAAACATTACGCTTCATGATCTCAGCTCATGCAACTACATCTAGAGCCACTCAGCTCGAGTTTCTAGGACCACGGCTTTGTGCTCTTAAAATCACTTTCAAATTAAGATAGTCTCAAAAGTCCTGCAACAGTTTCACTGCTCCAAACGAGACACCAGTTGAATATCACTAAAAAAAGGGAAGCCATATTCTAAATGGTAATGTATATTGTGGTTGTACAGGAAAGAGTGGGGGTACTGACAGTATGTCAGTATCCTTTCGAGAATAGTGGCAGGTTATACTCCTATCAGCAGCGCCACAAGCTTTGTGGGTTTCAATAGTTGTGATCAGGAAAAAAAAGCTAAAGAGGTTAACGTTATCTATGTACATTGTATAAGGCAATGCCTTCAGCAGAAATGTATGCTAGTATCCCCATTGTGGAGCACCGTTCCTTTTTTTTTTCAGCAAGCATGTTCTTCGTCTGCCATCAGTCATCCAAGTACTAAAGTCAAGATATATTCAACCTGCAGGAAGCGGACCGTCTCTTAGCTGGTGCAGAAAAGACAGTTGCTTATGGATCATCTCGCCACCAGTCGCTCTCCCATCGCCTGTCACTCCAATCCGGGAGAGCCATTTGCTGCCTCCACTGTCCTGGCAACCGCTTGCTTAAAATTTTCCCAGTCTTCATACCGCAACCAGAAAGATTTCCCACCATGAAAACCCCTCCATTGCGAGGCAAGTGACATGACAATTGTCCCCAAAGGTGTACCTCAGTCTCACAGACACACAATAAGGCATCAAAACAGCTCCACCAACAGTGGAATTATGTTTAAGAGCATGGTCGAGTACAAAATTTAGGCCAAAATCCACTGAACGGTTGTAGTTTGTCATGCTTAATGTTGTCTTTGATGAAGACAGACTCTCAGCATGGTCATTTGAAACCGATCCATGGTGCATTCCAAACAAAGTTCAGCCTGAACCCTATACGCATACAGCAATTTCCCCCATGAACCTGGGTTTGACTTTTCTTCCATGCAAGTAGACTTATGAATTCTCGTAGAACAGGAATCGGTAATGTCAAAGTGATAAAAGAAGCAACCTGAGAATCATCATATGGTTCACAGACAACACGCCTGCTGAAATAGTCACATATTTCATTTATCTCTGATGTTGCTAGCTCTTCCTGAGCAGGGCCCTGAGCTTGCTGCTGATGTTTCTGTTGCTGGTTTGAAATTTTTTTACATTAAGAACTTGAAGAAGCAGTTGGACTCGTTGAACACTAACTGCAAAGACATGCAAACCACTGCAAGACAATAAGGCCAAAAAAACGTGATTAGATTCAATACAATTTTGTTTTAAAATCTGCAATCTCTTCTTTAAAAAGATAAAACATGGGGTAGTGACAGGGACCATGCAGGATCCTGTGTGATTGGCAGATCAACTAACTGGTTTCAGATTTCCTTCAGAAATATGGTCAAAGAAAATGGAACTTACATTGTTATTTGTACTATGATTTAATTTCCCAGAACGTGGTAACATACATGCCATTTCTATACCCAACAATGTTAAAAGCGTGAAATTTCATTTTGGTCCATCAGTATAAGAGTCATAGTGGGTTTTACTAACTGTAGTGCAGTGTGATAAATTAGAGATAAGAGTCCTAATTGGTTTATTTTCCCGTCCATGACCTGAAATCACAGTATGTGCTCACGAGTTAGATGTATTGAATAGATGAGGCAAGTTGTATGTTCCATAGCAGCATATGAACATTTTTGCTAAGTCGTTATTAACAGAAGAAAAGTCCATTACCTTACAGACCCTAAAGAATAAATGTTAGGATGACTTAATATTTTTGGGCATAGTGTCACATACCAACCAATTGTAGAGTCCTTGCCACACATTACTCCTCTTAGGGCTTTGATCCTTGGCCCCCACCGCATTTTGGCCCACAACCCTTCTCATGGTCTAACATGTCAATCAGTTGCAAAAAAAGTATGCCTCACAAACACAGTGATCCTTCATGGAAAGTCTTCATCATTAGTGCCTGGCAAATTTGGAAACAAAGGAACACCATCTTTGACCATAGACGCCCCATCCTTCTCGACTCTTGAGGCAAAATTGCTTTGACATCTAGTCTTATTTTATTATTCTCAACCTGGTCGGCCACGAACCGTGCCACTTTATTTTGACAGCCCACCCACGCCGGTGGACACCTTCCCCCACCACTTGTCGGCCGCCCGTCGCCACCGCGCCCCTCTTCCCACTCCCACGGACCGCCGCATCCATGGAGGACAGGGGGCCCCCGTGCCGTGGCCTCCAGAAGAGGCCGCAACGGCCCGATCGGCGACGCCTCGCCGCCATTTCACCGCTGTCGGTCGCCGGCCAACACTGTCGACGGCCGCTAGGCCGAAGCGCACTCCCACCGGTGACACCATGCCTTGCCGGAAGCTTAAACAGCCGCTCTTCGCCGGCAGAATCCCTACGCCGAAGTTTACGCACGGCCGGTCATCCAACCGCCAACACCGCCAGATTTTGAGCCCGCAGCTCCCCCCGCCTGGGGACCGCGCATGCGGGCAAGATCCTGGCCGGCACCACGACTCAAAGTCCATGCAGACCTTCGGCGCCAACTGGGCCCGGCCAAGATTGGGCGTCTAAGCCCATAAATTATGTGATTCAAAAAGACCAGCTTTCCTCCTTTTCCTTGTTGAACTTCTTTTTAGCTAAGTTCGAGTTCCCTTTTCGCCCCTTCTTGGGCTCTGTACAGTTATTCTGTTGTCTGTTTTGTTTCTCCTCTCTTAGTTTGTATAGTTGACCAGTTGTTTCGGCTGCTTTCTTATTTTTTTAATAGATTTCTTAAAGTGGGGCCTCCCCTGAATCTTTGCAGTCAAAAACACAGGTGGTCCTCGTAAATGATGGACGTGGCTGGCAAGACTGTCGAGCCAGCAGCCTGCAGCGATGGTGTGGCTGGCTAGTCCACCCAACCAGTTGGCCTTCCAGCCTGCCCCTATAGAAGATGACAGTTGGAGAAGGCAAAATATGCTTGGTTTGTCAAAACTTTCTTTCATGCCAAGAAAAAAAGAAACCCCAAACAACGCTGGTTTGTGAAAAGGGCTCTAGAATTGCTTGGTTTGTAAACTGTAAGCCCCAAATATTGCTGGGTTTGTGAAATTCACCTAGGATAAATCAAACATAACATTAGAGACTTAGCAAAAGAATAAGATCAGAATGGCCGCTGTCCTGCAGCTAGGCCACCATCAAGGGAGAGCGGTGGCAGTGGTGGCGCCCCAGCAGATGCATCCTCATTGCAAGCCGCCCCTAGTGGTGAGGGGAGGATTGTCATAGAACAGAGGTTGATCAGGTACAGAACGCCTCTCACCGTAGGGTCCTCCATGATGGCGACTGGCTCAGCCATCCAAAGCTCCTAAGATGATGGAATTTCAGAGGGAGGCACCAGACTGAGCATAGGAAGGGGGATAGATCCACCAAATTCACAGTATCAGCCTGTACTTTGCTGAATCCAAGCGTGAGGGCTCAAGAACTGTTCCACAGTGGACGCCTCCCAGACATGAGCACGGATACAATAGAGCTCCAGATCGACCAAGCATGGAAGCACCCTCCATTGCTCCCTTCCCCATCAAATTTAATATGCTAATGATACCCAAATATTTCTAAACTTTGATAGTGCATGAGATGTATGCTTTCCATTTTTCTAAACTTTTCAATTTTGAATTGATTCATTGATATCACTGAGTTGGTTTTGACTAAAAGTTTTCAAGTTTGGGTGTTACACGACAGATGAGGGCCCATGCCCCAACCGCCCCAGCCAGACCAGCAACAGCATCGCACTGGGCCCCACGCTGACGGCAAAGCAGCGAAGGCGCCACCTAGGGTGGGGCGCATTTTATGCAAGGGCAAGCCCCACCATTTTGCATCCATATCCGGAGGATCTCCATGCAAGCACACCCCAATGGCGCCGCCATCACCGCAGTCCAAGCCAGATTGGATCAGGAAGCCGCCATCAACAACATTGCTACGGAGACATACCAAATTCTGATCAATGCCGACAAATCCATCCTCAACACCAAGATGGAGGAACCCCACTCATCCGCACCCCGGAGATCGTTAGGGAGATGACCAACACTGCTGCCACCCTTCCTTCCATGTCCAAACCAGATCGTCCACAACAGGTAAGCTCTGGTCATCAACTTCAGGATTTCCCCCAACAACAGTAGCTTTCAATTTGCTGCCAAACGCCACCGCAATAGCAAGGATTCCTGTCCCAAGGAGATGCCCAACATCAATACAACAGAAGATACCACCTATGACACAGCTACAGTTTGGCTTCCTCATCCTACAGCAGATCCCAAGGTGCCACTAGATGCAACACCCACGCCCCAACAACAATTACCTTCGCCGACCACCGAACATCGCTTGACAGCAGATCATGCACATGACAGCAGAAAAGGCAGCAACATACAGGGATCACTTCACCCCCTGGGCCAACAAGTACATCGCCCCCAAAACTCGAGGTGATCTGCTGGAGATTCAAATGGTGCAGCACCCTGGCCACGCCTTGTAGAGGCAACCACATGCTTGTTGGCTCAGGGCGCAGAACTGCTTCACCAACTTTTTCGGATGTCCCATCGGCCTCACAGCAGCGTGTCATCACCACCATCCTTGTGGGCAGCAACCAGGTCTCGCCCATTGCAATCTTTGACGCCTCCTCCGAATTTGACAATGAGACCTTCAGATTGGTGCGCCCTTCTCGACATGCAACGACATCGACATCCTCACCCAGGGTACACCATGGTTGGCAGACCTTGGTGACCTCACGGGAGATGGAGTTACAGTACTACCGGGGTAGCGCCCCATATGCTTCTCACCATCGCATCCTCCCTCGATACACCCACGGACCATCCGCCTCTACCAGCATGGGTACAACCTGCACCACCACTGGCACCATCTTTGCCATCCCACCACATCATGAATTGGGAACTACACCATATCGCGCTATCGCCATCAGCAATCCGGGCTGCTGCCACCAGCTTTGGCCCATTGACCAAGGCTTGCTCTTCTTCAAGGCCACTCCTACATTCCAACCACCTCACTACTCTTGGTGGACCTGTTGGACGCCCTTCTTCATGGTGGACCAGCCAACATGAGGTTCCTGGCGCTGGTCTAAATCCCCCGCCGACAACACCAGACCACAACGCCTCCATCGGCTATACTACTAAGGCACACATGGCCACAGGGCACCGCTCGCCAACCAGGCATCATCTTCCCGACGACCCCAACCATCATCTACTCTATGTCGCAAACGTCCACATTGGCCCGCTACAACCAACCCGACCCTCACCATACACCTTCGATGTGGGGTGAGTTCATGCTCCGGCACGCCGACTTGGATACAAAACCATCGACCCACATCACTTTTAATCATATAAATCGCTTCGGAATATATCGCCAAGCCGCCTACACGACTCTGCATATGCCATGAACAATGCACCAGTTTCTTACATCGACACCAGGGAAGAGGCACCGAACCTCCAACCACAACATTTCGGGCTACTTCAGCTCTCGCAACTACTCCATCTTCACCACCGATGACAACGACATTGAGCAGACCTATGAAGTCCTCGGGCAACTGATCGCCCAAACTGTGCAGATCCCGCGGATGCCAGACTAATTCTCACCGGTAGCTCCAGCACTTTTAGTTTCAGCGAGGATGCGCTGATCGGAGAATGGAAAGAGTGGTGTTACACAACATATCAGGGCCCAAGGCCCAACCGCCTCGCCAGACTAACAGCAGCAGCGCCACGGGGCTGCCGCCAAGGCAGATGGTGGGCGACACGCAAGGGCAAGCCCTGCCGCCTTGCTATCCATATCCAGAGGATCTCCAATAGGAATAGGATTAGTTGTTAGAAGGAGTCCCGCACGTATAGGTATTTTCTTCATTAGATTACTTAAGATAGAAGTCTACCCAAGACTATAAATAGAGGGGCTATGTAATCATTCAGATCAAGAAGAAACTGCCTAAGGGCTTTTTCTCTCTTCTCCCCTCCCTCCCCGCACCAACCCCCTCTCTCTCCTCATCCCCACGCAGCCTCACCCCCCCTCTAGCCGCACTACAGCCCCTCCCATTTTTTTAGAAAGGGTTAATATTAAGCAAACAACTTAAATTCATCAAAAACCCTGGACATAGGTGAAAAATAAGGTGTGGGAACAATATACATTTGTAAACTTAGTAGTTTTATAGATTGTTTTGTGCATTTTAGCAAAATGGAATTTTCATATCAAGTTTATCATCTATGCCACGGTTTTGATGAAATTCAAGTAGTTCATCTAATTTATTTAGTGGTTTGAAAATTACTAGCTGTTTCTAAAAACTCAATTGAAAGTTTTTAAGTCAATCAACTCATCCATATGAACTGAAGGACTGAACCAATGTATGCGTCCTGTTTTTTTACTACAGTTTTTTTCCCAACACTAGGGAGAGTGGGTGTGTGGTTGTATCAGGTTTGTTTTACTACAATAAACCATTCTAATATAAGTAGTTCGCCTAATATTAACTTTATAAAAACTGCAAAGTTGAAAAATATTTGAGTCAACCATATCAATAACCAATTCAAAATTCAAAATTGAATAAGTTTAAACATATGACAACAGAGGGTGTGATTGCAGTAAAAATGAAAAGCATACGCAGAGGGATCAGATGGTCTCCCCTAATCAAAGTGCATTTATCAAAAATGGTTCATACAGGATAACATTATGTCGGTCCAACAGATCGTGAGATTCCTGCTGTTATGGACGTGTGGTTGGGCTAAAGGGAATTGTGGGGAGGAAGAGAGGCGGCTGAGGGATTTTGCTACAGGATCGAGCTGTTACAGTGCCGCGGTTGTTGTGCACGTGGTGAGAGGCAGGAGACAGCATGCTAGGGTTTGGGAGTTTAGAACGCCGGTCGCTGGGTCTCGCATGGCCGACAAGATAGAAGGGATTTCCTTCTAATCTTTTTTTGCTTGATTTAGATTGAGACATGTCCTCACATTATATGTAAGGGTTGACTTGGCCTAAAGAAGGCATTAATTGCCCCTGCATGTACAAGCGCGCCTCAATACCCACTCCTCTTTAACACTACACCCCACTTGGACATGAAAATAGTTTCCTGGAGATTATTTTTAAAATATTAATTAACGATGCCTTTGACACTAAAAAAAAACTTAAAAAAAGCCTTTTACATCTCGGCTTTTTTTATTATTCTCAACCCGAAATGAACTAGGACTCTTTATTTTTGAAAAACGAATATAAAGGTGGGACACCATCCGCACACTTGTTTCGTAGGGTACAGCCATTTGATTAACGGAGACCATCCGAAGAAAGGGTGCTTGTGTGTGGCCTCGAGGGTGAAGTGGTCGCAAGTCACAACTTGTGGCGGATGGTCGAAGCCGCGGGCGCTAGGCAAGCACTCCCAGACACCATGCCTCCTCCTCTAGACAGCTAGTGGAGACCACACCAAGAAGAGATGGGGGCATCCAACCGCCAACACCGCAGATTTTGAGTTTATCACCTGGGGAAAAGTGCTCAAGATCCCAAAAGAACGGATGGGATCAAAGTCCATGCATATAAGAGCAACCTGATGGACTACGAGGGCGCAGCGGGAATCACTCGTAGATCGCGCATTCTCGCACCCGCCAATGAGAGTAGGGGCCACGAGCAGCAGCCTGCAGCTGCACAACAGCCAACACTTGGTGCCAGCATGGTGCTATGCTGTCCTTTTGGCTGCTTGATCTGTTCTGCATTGTTCGCCTTCGCACAGCGACACAGCGGAGGAACCGCGACGGGTGCGGGCTGAATAGCTGCAGATCGCACACTTTGCAGCTTCCGCTAGCGCTTAGGGAGATGGTAAGCAGCCGGAGAAGAAGTCGACAACATCCCCGCTGGACGCCAGGTGCCCCGCAGAAGATCCCGACGCGAAAGGGTGACCGGGGTTGGCCCAGAGAGAGAGACAAGCCACAAGTACTGATCATGCCGATGCGCCGCCTTCAGTGCCGTAGTAGCCGGGGTCAGGGTGGACGGGTCGGCCGTGAGGAGACGCGGGGCTAAGCGCCGTCGAGGTGCTTGAGTACAACTCAGCAGCCTTCATGCCGCAGTGAAGGTAGCGGCGGACGGCGATGGTAGACGCTTTAGGGTTTGTAAACTTGGGTCACGCCAGACGGTGGCTACGATAAGTTGCAAAGAAAGTCACGCCAGTAGTGGGTGGCGATTTCGCCTTCCTTCTCGGGGGGTCCGCGGCGGGTCCGCATGAGAACGGTTGAGGCTGGAGGTGGATCGAGCGCCTACTTGATCGAGGACCGGTGGCGACCGGCGCCACCGCCTCGAATAGGTGGCGACACCGCAGGGGAGGCTTGACCACAAAGCGCCGCTGGGCCAGCCCGGAAGGCGCAAAGAACAACCTCGCCCCGCGGGAGTGTCGACGATGGAATGGCGACGAACGGTAGGGCGACGCAAACCGATTCCTCGACGGGAGAAAACAAAACAAAGACAAGAGCGTATGGACATTCCTCTGGTACACCCTCGGTGCACCTAGCAATTTCCTCCGTAAACTTATCTCTTCCTACCCATCGGAACGACAGAGAGAAAAGGAGAGGGCTGGAGAGGATCGACACCTTCCAAGTCGGGAGCTTGTCGAGGGCGGGTGCGCCCGAAGCAAGAACTCCACCCGCCGACCGGGCCGGAGGAGAGAGCCGGCGAGGAGGGGCGGAGGCCCGACAAGACGGGCGCCCGCCTTAGAGTAATGGAGATGCGACGCAGCTGAGCGGGCTGGCAGCGCCGCAGCTCGACGACGACGGTGGCGGGCGACGAGGTCGCCGCCACCCTCAGCTGATCTCAGCCGGGCGACCGTAGGGCGGCGCTGGCCGGGTCGGGCGAAGGAGGGGCGCAGGCGGCGCGCACGGACGCGGGCCTGCTGGTGCGGGGCGACTTGGTTCCCCGATCTCCTCCGCAGCCCATGGGTGACAGTACCGAGGAGTGCATGGGGGCGAAGCGCCGATGCACCGACGGGGCGACGAGGACGGCGGGGCTTGCGCAGACCCCGGTGACAACGACGGTGAGGTTGGTCCCTCTCGCTCCGCCGTGGATCATGACGGCGCGGGCGGATCGGACGATCACCGCATGCTCGCGGGTGGATCGACTACGGCGCGGCGGATCGAGCGATCAGCCGTATCCTAAGAGGCGCTGCCCCGCGGAGATCGATCTCAATCTCCCCGGGCGCAGCAGTTGCAGCAGTAAGCGGCGCGCTGCTAGGTCGATCGGGAAAAACTCAAATACCATAGCCAAAGCCAGGAATGCGTATAATACCGGTAGATTGCTTATTGCGATGGAAATACGCAGAAATACATATAAGGCTAGCTGAGCATTCACGACCAATGGTACCCAGTCTCCCGTACCTACGAGCATGCTAACCTACGTGCGATTTAACACCTACAAGTATGCTAGCCCCATAAGCCTAGTCTAGCTGTGATATCACACAACCTCAAAAAAGAAAACAATACCCAAAAAAAAGCTAAGTATATAAAACAATATAACATTAACATTCTCAACCCTTATTTCAAATATGATGTATTCTTTTTATGGGGTACTCATGTAAATATGTGCATGCCAATGAGATTTATACTAGCACATTGAAAAGGTTGAGTATTTAGCTATATGAAAAGAATGACTCAGAAGTCAGAAGGTGAAAACTTATCATATGTTATCAATAAATTGACTTTTAACAAAAATCACTTACGGTACTTTGGCTGCTCTGATCAAATTTAAAAGTGCTCCTTCATTTCTCATTTCAAAACTGAGCCCTAGTATCTCTTTTGAGAAGCTCAGGAAACTGGGAGAACAACCATAGAACTCCGAGGTACTTAAGGATGCCTGCATAGAGACCTTTTAAGAGCAGCAAGAGGAACCCATGCACCACCATAACCACCATCGTCCCCAAAGAGCAGTAAAAAGTTGAGCTCAACTCACTCCTCATATGAACAGGAAGGTTAGTTCAGGAGAAGGTGTGGAGGGCTCCAGCATTTCCTGAAACATATTTTTGAAGAAGCCACAACAGCACTGCCTGCTCGAATGAAAGTAGGTGCCACCTGGTTACCAACATTTTGTAGTTGGTCAGAAGTAGCTATACCCGTGAGCACCATGGCGGCGGTTCAGAGCAAGAGCTTTGACTGCTGACCTCCAGAAGCTTTGTTGATGCTGGCCTTCAATTATGCGCCACTATGTCTAGCACTCATAACACTGGGTTCAAAAGCATTTAAACCCTGAGCAACATGCTCCAATATAAAAAAAAGAAATTGTGGGCAAGGTAAAGATCCCCCAATTGATGGTCCCACCCTTTGGAGGGTTGCTGGCTGCAGCCATACCTGATCTCCGCTAAAGCAGCGCATGTCAAAAGAAAATCTTTGCGATATATAACACGTATCCAATATGGTCCATGAGAAGCACAACAGTAACATCAAAGGCAATGATGAACTAGGAACTAATCAGGCCCAGCTAAGCCCCTGCAATAGAAAGCGCCAGAACTCAAGAAGACTATGCTTGTTAAAAATGGGCTACTGCAGGGCTCAGTGGGACAGATATATTTTGCACAGTAGTTGATGAATCATTTGCTGTTGCCCCCTCTGACCGATAGCTATTTTTGTTTTGGTACAGAACTGTAACCAGCAGGAAGTATCCAGCGGCATTTTGCAGAGGCGAATTGCACTACTAAGGGGCAAGTAAATGGTCCAGCTGTAAGCCTGATGCTGTCAAGAATGATGCTACCTCACCCACATTCACGAAATCCTAAAAAAACTGCATTATGTAAACTCAGTTATATAAACAACAAATCACATGGAAGATTAGTTCATAGGCAATAGCATAAGAGGTTGTGCTAGTGGATTTACAATATATCATGCTAACTGGTAAACAAAATTTCTTTTTGCCAGCAAGCTTTTTACTAGTGAAACCAAGTTTTCTATGGACAACATTTTGGCCAACAAATAAATTGAGTATGGCTGGTGAGCAGTAAATGCATCTGCCCTGCTTGTCTGACAAAATGCAAGGCAATCATATTGATCAACACCACCGCGGCACTTATATAACCATAGAAATATGATTTGCTAAATAACATAATTCTTGTGTCAACAAAACATCTGTTAGCCCACAATCAGGTGCAGACAACCACCCACAGCCTCACACACACACTTCAGGGATAGTGGAAGTGAGAACATAGCACAAACACAAGCAGGAGTGCTGCTTCTGCTGAACTGCTCTATTACATTACACCATGGTTGCACTAATCCAGGAATGCTGCTGCACTGGTGATTTCTCACCACAACTTGGCTGCAGCCTTGACTGAAAGTTGGTCTGCAGTTGCAGACAGCAGACTATTCAACAGCATCATTTAATCAAATTAAGTCAGAATTAAAAACAATTAAATTAACGATTATGGCAATACTAATTTTTTGTGAAACAAGACAACAAGCTATGGTTCATTAAGAGGTCTCATCTACCAAATGCTAGCCAAACACAAAGAAATAAATGTTGAACAACATCATAAATTACTAGACACAGAAGATTTGAAATGTAAGAGCATCTCCAACAGTTTGCTAAACTAGGTTGGCATCCTTGGATTTTTTAGCAAAATTGAGAAAAAGTATGCTCCAACAGTTTCACAATTGACTTGCCATTTTTTGGCAAGTTGGCAAAAAAACCGACCTCCAGCGGCGCAAATATGGCGGCGTGAAGAAACTCGATCCTTCCGCGCCCTTCCCGTCGTTCGCGCTACCGGCCGTCCCGGGGCGACCCCGCGCACTCAAAAGCGCGGCAGTGCGCCGCGGAAACAACAGTGGCGCAAACCCGCCGCGATGGTGCCGCACACCTCCCCGGCCCTCAGCGCGTCACCGCATAGCGGCAGCAGCACATCTCGTCGGCGTTCCCCATCGATCTCGGCACTTGGCGTTCATCAGGAAGGACTCATACATAAATAGAAGCTCTTTTACATGTTCACTTTGCATAAATACCAGACACATATATTTACATATAAAGCTTGGTTGATTACAAACAGTTCTTTATTCACTTTGCAAAAAGTATTTTTTTCTTTATATTATTCATCTATTCTATTTAAATTGATTTTTGGGGATTGAATTGTAAGATAATCTACTGCTACCCATTTAGTTTCAGCAGAGACTTGACTCTAAGTCAAGGCCTTCTTTAGGTAGTTTCTAGAAAATTACTAGGAAACCAGTAGGATTGTTTCACCAGGACACTTGGGGTCTTCTTTAGGTATTTTCTGGGATAGTCCCTTTCATCTATAAATAAAAAGCAAAAGGCACCAGCCTAGCCAGTTCACTTGCCCACATTCAAGTGTTAGGTTCCACAATAGCGCTGGGAACAAAGGGAGCAGAGTGTGTGTGTGTGTGTGTGTGTGTGTGTGTGTGTGTGTGTGTGTGAGCTCAGTTCATCTTCTACTGTGGAGCAAGGTTGAGAGAGGGAGAGGTGAAAGCAAGGCTGCTCACCTGGTTGCTGGTCCAGCAGCCACCAATAGCTCATTTGCCCCAATTCTAAGCCACTATCAAACTTGATTCAGTTTCAGCCACAGTTGAAATCTGAACCGTGTTGTGTGTGTGTGTAGCGAGTTGAGGGAAGAGGCTCCTGCTCTTCTTCTTCCTTGGTCAGGGAAGAGGGGAGAGGGCAGCCGGTGAGCTGATTGCTCACCTGTTCCCTGGTTGCGAGGGGAATAACCGCGTGGTATCGAGGCTGTACATAAATTCGTTCCGGCCCGGGCCGAGCGATGGCTGGCCGGTGACAAGGTGGAGGTGACCGAGGCGGTCCCGGGGAAGCGGACGCCCCGGAGCGGACGATTCTACCTTAGCGACGGTCAAGGAGGTCATCATCCGCACGGTGCGGGAGTCGAAGTTTGGCGGGATTGGCCGCAGCTCACTCGAAGTGGGTGGTGAAGTGGCGGCCGGGCGCGGAAGCCGGGAAGGCCATGATGGAAGGCACGCTACGCTATCTTCCACGCCCACCGATTCCACCGGCGATCGGTGACAAGGACATGGCGAAGGGAGGCATGGGGACATGCTCGCCGTTTTCAAGGTCGGCTCAGGTCGAGCCAAGAGGGCAAAGGCGCAGCAGGCTGCGGAGGGACCGGCGACCTCCTGTTCCGCCATGGGGAGACCGTGGAGGACTTCACCCTGTGGCGATTAGCTTGGCAAGCCAATTGGGGTCACCGGGAAGAGCATGGATGAGGAGGGACGTCGTCATGAAGCGCGCTGTTCGCTGGCCAAGTACGGCCGGATGGCGTGTACGATTGAGGCCACGACCCGACGAGGTCTCGCTTGAGGACGCGTTGGCCGACTTCGTTGGCTGAGGGTGTTTCCGATCGCGCCGAGCGGGAGGAGAGCCCGCAAGCCGCCGCCATAGAAAGAGGGAACGCCGCGCATGAAGCGGCGGCACGGGGGAGAGCTCTTTCTAGTATTGGGAAAAAGCCGGGCGGCGACAAGGCGCCGATGAAGGGCGGCAGGGGAAAAAGAAGAACTACGACTTAACGCCGCCGCAGTGCGAAGGTCGCACCGGGTGAAGGAGTGCCCGACGAAGAAGGTGGGAGAAGGAGGCCTACGGCTCGGGCTCGGGACGAGCGACGATGACCGGCTGGCGTATCGCGCGCCCCAGATGGCGGCGGAGGAGGCGGGGCGAGCGTAGGGGGCTGCCAGAGTTCGGCCGAGCTTGACGAGCCACTCAGGCGCTAGCCGGGCGACGAAGCCGAGGCAGGTGGTACTGGACTCGAGGCAAGCAACCACACGACGGGGAAGTAGAGAGGATTCCGGTGGCTTCACAAGGACTTCGTCGTCGGCCGGTTGCAGATCGAGCCGGAACGGCAAGTGCAGGGAGGTGCGCCAAAGCCGCGGTGGTGGAGGCGGTGGAGCCGCCAAGTCTGGCGGGGGGAAACCCCTTTGCCATCACCAAGCTCCCGAGTTTGCCAAAACATGTCTCCCCGAAGACGGCGGCGAGGAGGAGTGCGCTTTCGTCGGATGGACAACATCATCGGGAAGCAGAGTGCCGGCCGCAAAGCACGCCTCCGCCGAAGACGACCTGCAGCTCATGCTCACGAGCTGAGGGAGCTTAGGCTGGCCACGCCATGGAGCGACGCTGCGTGGGCGGAAGGCAATGCTAGAGGAGATGTGTCGATTGAGGCCAACAAGACCTCGAGCCGGTCGATCCGCCGGCGGGATGCACCGATTGACCGAATTGGCCTCTGGCAGAAGAGGGACGAGCGGGGCGAGGTGGTGAAGCACAAGGCACCTGCTGGTGGCTAGAGGCTTCATCCGGCGAGGGCATCGACTTCCGAAGTTTCACCCGGTGGCGCATGGAGTTGGTCCGACTCTTGCTCGCTCGCGGCCACGGGATTGGCGGTCCATCATCTTGACGTCAAGTCGGGCGTTCCTCAACGGCGACCAAAGAAGGTCGAAGGGAAGACGAGCACAAGGTGCCGCGTTCCCAAGGTGCTCTATGGGTTGCGCCATAATCGTGGGCGTGGAACGCCAAGCTCGACGCCACCATGGCGGAGCTCGGGTTCACGCAGTGTCGCGGCGACGCAGCACGCCTTGTACACCCGGACGACGGGAAGGAGCAGCTCATCGCTCGTGCGTGTACGCCGACGATTTGATCGTGACCGGGCGCGCCAAAGGGACATTGACGCCTTTCAAAGAAGAGATGGCGGCAGTGTTTCGGATGAGCGACCTCGGCGCTGGCCGCACTACCTCGGCATCGAGGTGAAGCAGGAAGCGAAGGTCACGCCGGGCCGCGCTTTACGCACTCAAGTCTGGCGGAGCGGCGAGGGATGGCGGGCCGCAAGCCCATGGCGGCTTAGCCCGATGGAGGAGCCCGGATCAATTGTTGTCGAAAACAGCACGGCAGCGTGAAAAGGTGGGACGCGCCTCGCCAATGCGAAGCATCGTCGGCGGTGTAACACCGAAATTTTGCAAATTTTTGAAAATAGTTAAAATGATTTAATTATGTATTTTTGTGCTCATGAAATATAGGAAAATAACATTTTTCATTTAGACAAAATTTATCTAAGGCTAGAAACATTTTTGTTGCATTCATGTCATTGCATCTTTTTTATTGGGTGATAAATCGATTTATTAAATTTGATTTATAACGAATCAATTTTACCGCTATAAAGTAAATAAAAGAATCTATAATGTTCTAAAAGATAAGTCCAAAATTGATAGTTTATAAATTCAATTTAGGGTCGGATAGGTTTTGCTCTATTTATATGATATAAATAGAATAAATATTTAAAGAAATAAATTATATGTTTTTAAGTGAGTTCAGGTTTTACTTCAAGGAATACTTAATTAAATTTGAATTAGCTTCGGACCGATAATCACTCTAATAAATGAAAGGAAATAAAATTGGTGAAATAGTTCAAAATGTTACTTTCGAGAACCTGAGAAAATATCTTACAAAGTTTACTTGCTTTCAAATCTCTTTGAATTTAAAATTGAAAAGGATTTGGAAATAGAAGAAAATAAAACTAAAATAAAAAGAAAATCGGCATCTGGTTGCATGGACGTCGATTATTTTGCAGCTGGGCATCAAAATCATGCTTGCATGTTGGCTGGGCCCCACGGCTGGATATTGATCTTTACTTTTGTGGCTAATCACGTTGGTCAATGGGCCTTGCATGCGTGGATTTGCATGCTATGATTTCGTGAAGCCTGTGCATATCTCCCTTCAGCCCGACATGGCGTCCTCTTGTTCGCCATCGATCTGCATGACCCGCATGCTAGCAGACCGAGCCCCTTCTCGCGCGACAGCCTCGACCCACGCAGACCGGGTTCACGCCCGCGTGCTCCGCAACGCCAGGACCTCGCCCCGCGCTACCCTGAGCCGCTCGGCCAGCAGGTCCAGATCGAATACCGCCATCAACGGCATGACGGGGATTTCATCCCGATTCTGTCAGCCCCTCTACGCGGCATGGCCGTCGATGCTCCCTTGTGACCCGGACCTTCTACCCTAGCCCTCTATTATTAGGCAGCGCCTCGGCCCGCCCCCGTGCAGAAATCCACCACCGCTCGAACCAAAGCTTCACGCCTCCGGGCCTTGCCATGCAGCGCCAACGTGGTCATGCCTCCAAGACGACGACCACGACGTTGAAACCCGGCCTGATGCAGCGCCCCAATCCCCCCATCTCGGCGTTACGACCACCCACTTTCGCTAGCCCTTCTCCTACCTTAGGACAGCGTCCCCGACCGCGCGCCCGCACAGCTACGCCATGTCAGCGACGCTGTCGAGGGACACTGACGACGGAGCCCTCTGCCCGACTTGCACCATGTCCTGGCGTCACCGCGGCTTGCTGCCACTGCCAGTTCGGTCAGCGGTCAGCCCTGCCCTTCACCGGCCGAAGCAGCAGCGCAGCAGCAGCCTCCTGCATTACCGCGTGATGGATGCCACATCTCGTACAGACCAAAGGTAGAAGATGACTGTATTTACTAGTCTGCGCCAGCGCAGTAATTAAAGTATGCCATCCAGCTATTAATCAACACCGTTTGTCTGTTTTATGTCTGCTTCAAGTTGTTTCTAGTTGTGTTAGATATGTGTCGTCACACTCTTTGCATCTATGCAGTAGAGTCATCAGTTTTCATGTCACATATAAATATATATATATAAAGTTAAATATTAATTTAGCTAATGCATGCAATCAATTCTATAATTAAAAACAATATATAGGTTTAAATCACGATGATTATACATGACATGGTAATTTGATTAAATGCTAATATACAAGTGTTTATATATAATAACTTGTTTAGTTTAAACACATTGCATATATCATAAGACTAATATTTGTCTTCACACATTTATTATTTTGCAAAAGGTAAAGTTTAACTTGCTCATATTAGATTAGGTGATAATATTTATAAATTAAATATGATTAGTTTAACTCAGTGCTTAAATTAAAATATGAGATGTGACTAATTTAATCATACTTTTCTCAATTAAAATCAAAATAGGTTTTATATGTCGATGGTTTATACATAAAGATATTAATGAGATTAATTGCTAACATAATAATGTTTCTAAGCTATAATTTGTAGAGTCTAAACACATATGTTAAACTTGATTATATTCTCCTATATGTACCAATTTGTATTTACAAATGAGAGTTGAATTGGCATAAATGATATCGAAGTATTTATAAATAAAATGTGAATAGATATAACATAGATAGTATAATCTAAAAAAACAATAACTTCTCCATGTTTTTGTTTAACTTAAATAAATCAAGCTTATAATTACTAGTTATAATAATATGAAACTTTGATAGTCGTTTCTTTTAATAGTAGTTCTTGCGGCTTTATCAACCATAGCAATGATTCCTCTCTTAGCACGTTATTTTCAAGCCTTGTATATGAATGGTGTGTGTTGTCCTTAGTTTATTATGTTTTCTTGCTTGTATGCGTGATGTTTGCTTTCTGAGTAGACAAAAGAGCGTTCTTTGGCGTTGAAGACCGAGGGAGTTGAGGGACCGACAAATTGTGCGAGAAGCGAGTATGGAAAAGTTGAGGCTAAAGTAAAGGCAAGTATAGTTGGGTACTTACTAGTTTAAGTTCATGATCATGTGACCTATATAATGCTTATGCCATGAAACATAAAACATGACTTTTTATCAAAGATGGGAATTATACGTATTAGTCTCAAGGATTTCTGATTTGTTGTGGGGGCTATGTGGCTCACGGCTTTAGTTGATCAAAGGATCTTTTCTAGTTTGTTAGTTGTTGCCGATCTTGTCAGTAGCCTAGGTTGCTGAGAATGGCATCGTGTTGATTCCATTAAGCCTAGTTGCTCCCCCCGTGGGATGCTAACGAGGTTAGGACTTTTGAAAGGCTTTATATGGTTTTAGGTGTTTAGGCCTAATTAACCTACTCATTTGGAAAACATGACTCCGCGGTGAAAGTGTATACCTCTGCTTGTGAGTAAAAGCGGTATATCGGCCGTGCTCACGGTCCGCGAGCGGGCTTGGAAACCTTTGCACTAAAGATGATGACTAATGTTGCTAACTTGATTATGGTTTATCGTTTTATGCTTTACATTATTTAAGTTACAGCGATCATGATCTATGGGTAGTTCTTGCCTTGCTATATTTGTTGAGTCCGACATGGACTCACTCTTTACAATTTCCCCACCCGGTCACGTTGGCAAAAGTCACATGGAGAATGGATTCACCGGCATTCGAAGCCCCCGGTCAAGCTGTCCCTTATAAGAATGGAGCCCAAGAAGTTTAGCAACCGTTCAGCGTTACTCGATAAATTGTGAGTATTTGTTGGAGTTATATTTATGTTTTTAAAGCATTGTTTACGATATTTTTCTATTTTTTGTATTGTATGTGTGGACTTCACGGGCACACATATGGCAAGTCTGGTCTTCCTGCAGGAAAACCCGGGCTTGTGCCGAAGCTACTTGGGTGCTGACTTCGTGCCGGCCGGACATCTGGTTCAGCGGTTGGGTATGTGAGCGTTTCCTCGAGGATCCACGGGAGGACCACTGGGCGGCCAAGCGGCTATTGTGCTACATCCAAGGCACTCTGGACATGGGTGTCGTCTTCCCGAGGGCGGTGGTCTTCAGCCGACGCCGTTCTTTCGCCGCCCAAGGCCAAGGCGGCGGAGCAAGGGCTCACGACTTCTGATGATGCGGACATGGCGGGCGGCGTGGATGGGCGGAGGAGCGCGTCCGGCGTGATGGTTTTCCTCGGGTCAGCGCCCGATTTGGCAGCGATCCGGCGAGAAGATGGTGGCATTGCCCGACTGCTTGAGAGGCGGATACGTCGCTGGCCACGCCACGGCGTGCGTGCCAAGTTATTGTGGTTGTGTAGGCCGCAAGCGAAGGTGGACAACCGGCCCGGCCATTGCGTTGTCAAAGAACCCCGTCCTCCGCGGCCAGAAGCAAGCACATCGATGTGAAGTTCCATTTCGCCGTGGCTAGCGTCGATGGAGGACACCTCGTCATCGAGTTCATTGACACCAAGCGCAACTTCGCTAACATCCTCACCAAGTCGCTTGAGGCGCGGTTCATGGAGCTGCGAGGCATGATCGGCATGGTGGAGGTTTGGTCAGCAGCAGGATTAGGGAAAGATTGTAAGATAATCTACTGATACCCATTAGTTTCAGCAGGAGACTTGACTCTAAGTCAAGATCTTCTTTAGGTAGTTTCTAAAAATTACTAGGAAACCAGTAGGGTTGTTTCAGCAGGAGACTTGGGGTCTTCTTTAGGTATTTTCTGGGAAGGCCACTAGGGCTCTAACCTGTAGTCCCTTTCATCTATAAATAGAAAAGCAAAGGCACCAGCCTAGGCAGTTCACTTGCCCACATTCAAGTGTTCAGTTCCACAGCCAACCCCTGGGAACAAGGGAGCAGAGTGTGTGTGTGTGAGTTCAGTTCATCTTCTACCTTGGAGCAAGGTTGGAGAGGGAGAGGTGAGCAAGGCTGCTCACCTGGTTGCTGGTCCAACAGCCACCAATAGCTCATTTGCCCCAATTCAAGCCACTATTAGACTTGGTTAAGTTTCAGCCACAGCTGAGATATGAACCGTGTTGTGTGTGTGTGTGTGCAGCGAGTTCAGGGGAACAGAGCTCCTGCTCTTCTCACTTGGTCCAGGGAAGAAGGGGAGAGGGCAGCGGTGAGCTGATTGCTCACCTGTTCCCTGTTGCAGGGAATAACACCTAATTATGCCAAACTGTTGGAGAGGGGCTGTTTTTTTTACATGGCATATACTTTTTGCAAGTTGGTAAATCACAATATGTGTCAAGTAAAATTTAGCAAACTTTTGAAGATGCTCTAACATCATTCCCATGTCAGCCTGTCATCAGTTTGCCAAATTGATTCAAACTTCGAATGCAATTATATCTGTTTCCCCTCAAATATGCAGGAGAGCTGTGTAGCATTTCTTTAAAGAAAAAAGAAAGACTAAAACAGGCGCCGCCAATCCCAAATTAATTTACATAAATTGAAACTCAATTATATTGTTAATTCACCACAAATTTAATTCAATGAAATAAAGGTGCTATTCAGTAAGATGATGTAAAATGAATTAAAAATAAGATGTGGTAACAGAATAAACAGCACTTATCATTAACTACAAAGACAGACTTACTGAAATTCTTTAAAAATGAACCAGCAATCTTCACACAGTGAATAAGTGAAAGTCTGGCATTGTCTACTGGTTCTTGACTCAAAGTTTCATAATATAGCAGTTTACAAAAGTGCAACTATTTACAGTGAAAATCCAGACAAAAAGCATAGCTTGAAAGAGGCTAGGTTTTAAAAGCAGGAAAAGGCAAGGCATATATTGGGATGAGAAATATTAGAGATACCAACTATTTCTTCCTTATAACGGATACATGGCATTCCTCCTATAGGAAAATTTTGACATGACCCCTAAGAAACAGTATTTATATGAAAAAAAAGAAACTCAACTAACCAAAAGCTAATTATTCTCAACTACAATTTCCATGTGATGTTCATAGTGAAGTGCCATAACATGTACTGAACAGTACTGCTGCAGTAATTAGCAGTGCTATTATGCAAAAAGCATATTAAATAACTAAATACAAATTTCAAAATGCACCATTGCATAATGTACACATATCATGTAGCATTAAGGAAAACATGGGGATCATAATATCAAGAATAGACAAACCTTTGTATGTGGCCAAAGTTGATCTGGAGAAACATGAATAAAGCAGCCACCATCACCAGCCTTCCACTCAACAACAAAAGTGAACCATAGGCACAGCAACATAACTAAACCACAAGCTCATCAAACCAATAGCTTCAATCCTGAAAGTTTTCCTCATCTGTTCAGATAGCCTGTGTCTGCTACCTTTTCTTGCATTTATCTCCACAGATGTCACTTTTTTCATCTCGCTTGTCATCAACTTTTATACCAATCAATCTCCGCATTCGACAAAAGAAAATGCACGCATTTTGAAAGCCGTTGTAAATCTGAGACAAGCCTGCGTATACTATCAGCCTCAACAGTGTGATAAGTCAAAACGACCCCATCATTATCAAAAAAGTGATATGTGAATCTATTTCTGAAGTGTTAAGCTATCACGAATACCAATACCCCATTCAGTGGTAGCACTTCCTCCATGGACTTTCCACAGTGAACCATAATATGGATCATTGATCCTAACATCCCAAGACATACATCCACTTTTACCTAGGCGTAAGCATACATGTTTTGCATGAATCCTCTTTAAGAAAGGGTAACCGCAACCAAAGATTAGAAGATGCCGCCCACAACACTACTTCTTCTGCATATGAGATGCCAAGAGAATCCATCTGGGTAGTGAGTTGAGCATACTTGATCAAATGTGAACAGTGCTTTATGACACGACGACAGTAAGGAAGCATAAAAGGCGGATGTAACACAACAATTTTCTTCTGTAAATATATTTCCATATGTGACGGTTTTTCCAAATTGGGCACTGGGCGAATATTCCTTAAAAATAATACCATCCTCCATATGTTCTGGTGCTTTTTCTTCGTTTTCTGGATTGTTGTAATGATGGGATATTCAATAAAAACTCTGAAAGAGATCGTTTCCTAGAAGACCCTCCAAATTGCATAGTGGAGATATTTCCCAAAACTGCAAAGTGTCAAATAGCATCACAACAAGGCGATAGACAGGCGGCTCCTTGGATATCAGAGAGACAAAAAATCCCAAGTTAAAAAGAAAATATAAAAGTACCTCCTTGGCCATCTGAAGAAACAGGTTGAAGAGATTCACCTCCATGCACAATATTATGGCATCCTGGAGATCTCAACGAGCTAAGATCATGACCAGACTTGCAGTTTGATGACTTGAATGAATTTTTCTCAAATACATCATCAACAAGAGAAGAAAAAAATAAGGCAACGACGAAGGTGTTAAGGGTAGAAGCTTGATATTTCCGCTTTTTTTCTGAGTGATCTACCTTCAATACATTGGTTGTAGTCAACCATATTTTGTAGTGCCTTCCCAGAATCAAATAGGTTAGGACTATATTTGTCTTCATCTATTTTCATATGGCTAATGTTAATCCTATTAAACCTCACGGCCTGATTAGCATCAGTCGTAGAATCAGTACTAGATTTGTTACCTTCATCAGTATGTGTCTCAAGCAAATGAAAAACAGGTGTAAGGTCATTATCCAGTTGTATCAACAGATAATAGACATTTGTGCATTGAAGAAACCCCATGACCACAAAATCTGAACCATATAACAATGACTTTGGAATTTTTAGAGGAACCTGGGACTGGGGAGTAAACCTGAAACAGCAATAAAATTAATAATTTAGCATTTGAATGTATTAAGATACTGAAGAAAATTTTTGACATGTCTAATAAGGTGGTTAATGTTAAGTCAAAGACATAACTGGATGGCAACATGCAAGGTTCAAATTATTGGAGTCTACTTGGTAAATATAGTGCTGAAGTCATTCCCTGTTTTCAAGCTGTCCCAAAAGTTAGATAAGAAAAATGTTGGTATTGAAATATTCAGTATGTGCATGAGATATTCAACAAGAAATAATCAAAGTTTACATACTGATGTTCAAGTTTCTTATGGTAAACTTTTTTTTTTCCATAGGTAATGTCTCGGATAGTTTTATCCCTTATATTTTCCGTAGTTAATGTCTCAAGTAGTTTTATCCTTTATAAGTCCCTGCTATTCAGGCCGGTCTCAATGGATAGTTTCATGGCATTGTTTTCAAGGCTGGCATGTTATATGGAAGGAAATGAAACTTGGATGAAACACCCATTCTCAATGCATAGTTTCATAGGCATTTAAGGCATTTAATTTCATTGACTCTGAGAGTTGGTAACTGTACCAACATAGTTTCATCATTTCTTTTCAATATTCTTAAATTCCAATTTGTTCACTCCTTTATAGTACAGATACACTGCTATGTAAACAAAATGTCAAACCCCCCCCCATCCCAAAATAACTGTTGTTCTCGCTTCCGAGAAATAACTTTACCTAAATGTATATAATAAAATATATTAATATTTATGTTGCATAACTAGTATCATCGGAAAGATCTTTTGATCTAGTTTTTTAACAAATTTATTTAGAGATACAAATCTTGTAAGCGTTTTTTTACAAACCGAGTCAAGCGTGTAAGCGCGAACACCCAAAAGCGACATTTAATTTGGGGACAGAGGGAGTATCTGGGCATAGCCTGGAACAAGACCAGTACCAGACTGGTTCACATTAGTTAGGTGTCAGATGTGAAAATGTCAGTCAATGTAACAGGAAAGATCAATGCTAGATACTGTTATCACAAACTATTATTACTTTTTAGTTACATGCTACTAGGGTCTGTTGGCAGAGCTGTGCTCCCTGATTTTCTAGATGTGGTCCCTGATTCTCTAGTGAAGTGATTCTGTGACTGAAAGTGATTCTCTTTGATTCTTTAGCATATGTTCTCAAAATCCGGATGGAGAATCATTTCACACAGTCAGGAGAAGCTACTTTTTTCCTCTCAACCTCTTAGTTCAATTCAGAGTCACAGAATCAGCAGAGAATCGCTTCTACCGCTGAAAAAGCAGCGTTTGGCAGCTAGGAAGTGATTATCCCTGAGAATCTGCTCCACAGAGCTCCCAGACGGACCCTTAATCAGTATAGAATTTAAAGCGTGAACATTTTCTACAGCAAAGATCACAGATACAAATGAAGTTCCATAAAATTTCATATAATTTGTCAGGTATGGGATACCAAAATAAGTATGGCTTTTAGCTCTGGGCAGGCAGTTTACTAAAAAAGATAAAAGATGATTCAGATGAGGATAACAAGACTGTAATTCACTGATTCCCTACAAAAACTTTTGCAACAAAAACGTAAGAGCTAGTATAATAACTAAAAACAAGAAAACAGGTTCAGAATGTAAAACAAAATTAAATAAAAATACATGCAGTATATTATCATGAAAACAACCTTAAGACCCAGGAACCTTCCAGTTGCAGCAAATAAGTCGAGGATGCTTCTGGTCTTCAAGCTCACAAAAACCTCACTTGCTGATAGACTCCCTTTGTTTAGAGCTTCTTCAGATTCTAATAGCCCAGAAGGTAGCCAGATATTTTTGGATGATTGAAGGAGGAGGCGACCACTCCTATTGCAGAGAGAAATAAGCACCAGAACAGTAAGTAAAGTGATTTACCCATATGCACACATAATCAAGTTCTGAAACAAAAAAGGTAGAGAATTCTCTTCAGGCTTCTCTAAGAGTACAAAGTAGTGCCTGGGCAGCCAGCCTGGAAACCTTGATAACCATTCTTCAAAGTTCAACCAAACATTAGAATTATTTGGGCGCGTGCATGCCCCTGCTGACCACCCTCCTTCCCAGCCGCTCCCTCCCATCCCACACGTGCGGATCCTATATTGCTACATTTCTAGGGACGCTGCATGCTACTTCCCTTCCACTCCGTGCGCATCTATTCCTCCTTCCCTTCCACGCATTCTGCATGCTTCCTCCCTTCAATCGTGCACATCCAGTCTTAGAACGATTGCACGCCATCCTATTCTATGATCCGCCCCTTGGCAACACGTTCTGCTCCTCTCCTTCCACGCGGTCTGTTCCTCCCGTGCTCCCAACTCAGGTACAGCGCCATATGGTCACCACTTAGGGGCGTGTTTGGTACAGCTCCCGTAGCTCGAGTGGGCGCTATTAGCACCGCCACCGCTGCTCACGGCCCTTGGCAGCGGACCACGAAGGGCGCCCTTGGCACCGCCGCCCGTCGCTCACGGCACTTGGCTGAGCAGGTGCTTGGCGCCGCCGCCGCTCCCGGGCTCCCTGCGATTTTTCTTTTTTTTTTTCTTCGGCGTGTGGGCCGGGATGCCGGTGACATGGAACAAAAATGAAGCTGTACCAAGCGCTTTTGTAGGATCTCAGCTCTCACGGTAGAGCGCTGCTCCACGATGGAGCTGCGTGGATCTGCAGCTCTGGAGCTGTTTTCCAGAGCTGAGCTCTGCCAAACATGCCCTTACTCTATCTCTACTCCTCTGTCTCGACAGCTACAGCACCCAGCCTGGCATGGCCCAGGCATTCTTGAGCCAGCTCCGCAGACCCTTGTGGCTTTCGTGGCACTTCTTCTCTTCCTACTACCAACACCACCTTCACACTTAATTCTTCTCTTCCTACTGCCAACACCAACTTCACACTTAATAGCGTCCTCATCGCTCTACTCCTCTGTCTGCGCCAGCTACAGCGCCCAGCCTGGCATGGCCAGGCAATCTTTGGGCCAGCTCCGCGAACCCTTGCTGTTCTCTTCTGCGGGCATGTAGTGGCTGCCGTCCACCCGTCCCCACCACCTCTTGCAGCCGTCCGCCCATCCCACCGGCCAGGATTTCCACCTAGCATTATAGCCAGCATTCCCAGGCCTCTGGACAGCACCAGCAGCGAGCGGGTTGCTCCGGCACCCTCTTGCGTCGGCACCAGCCCAAGCAGCCTCCACCACCGCCCGGGGCGCCCGAACAACCTGCACCAGCACCTGCGCGCCAGCCCCTCACGGATGGTCACCACGATCACAAAACAGAACCCTTTCGTCCAGTACAGCGCTATGACTTCTCCGTTACCCACTCTGTCACCTTGCGGTACCAGCGAACTACCGGGCGCCCTAGCGCTAGTTGATAGCGGGACCTGGCGCCTCGTCCTCGCCCTAAGCCGGGCGCCAATATTGTGACGGGCAAGTGGATTTTCAAAACACAATTTCCACTCAGAAAATTCCCTTTCCGCCACAAGGCACATCCGTTCGCGGCTTCTCGGCGCCCACGGCATCGAATGCGACGAGCGTTCAGCCCCGTCAAGCCTGCCACGATCCGTGTTGTCCTCAGCCTTGCAGCGTCACGCTCTTGGCCCATTCACCAGCTCAACATGAAGAATGCCTTCCTTCATGGGCATCTGTCTGAGACAGTGTACTGCCAGCAGCCTGCTCGCCCTGGCGATGTTTGTCTCCTGTAGCGTTAAGCTATATGGCCTGAAAGAGGTCCCTCGGGCATGGTCGCAGCCTACCTTCGACATCTCGGTTTTCATCGACTCCGTCTCCGACACGCCCCTCTTTGTGCTCACACAGGGGATGCCACTGCCTACCTGCTCCTGTATGCGTCCACAACTGGTCTTCTACGGCGGATGCCTCCACTCTGAGTTCACCACTTCCTCGGCATCTCTGTCATGCGCCGCTAAAGGGTCAGCGCCATCTCTGTCACTTTCGCTTCGCCAAAGGGTCTCTTCCTCTCCCAGCGTCAATGCGCCGTCGACCTCCTCCTCCGGGCGGGCATGGCCAAGTGTCACCCCACTGCCACACCAGTTGACACTCGGGCCAAGCTCTCCGCCAGTGACAGCGCTCCAGTCGCCGACCCTTCACAGTAACAGAGTCTCGCTGGTGCTTTGCAGTACGTGACACTTACTCATCCCGAGCTTCGCCCTACGTGGTTCAGCAGGTATGCCTCTTCATGCACAACCCCCGCAAGCATCATCTCGTGTTGATCAAGCACATCCTTAGCTACGTGAAGGGCACTTTGTCCATATGCCTCCACCCTACTGATGTTAGGGTTATCTATATGACAGCTGACCGTGTCCATCACCACCGAGCGACACATACATGCATAGACATGCACAGTCCAGCCGTTGGGCTATATATATGAAAGGTCACGCCCCTAAAGGGTGTGCGGTGTTTTCCACTTTTGCCTACAGATTTGCTAAAATGAGCAAGGAAAAAATGGGTGGCCATTGGGAAAAGCTAGAATGTCTCCCTCATGTGGCCAAGGATGCTGTGGTCCATTAGACAGTGGTAAAGTGATATTTGAAGTAACTACTAATTTTATTTTACTTTTTGCAAGGGAACATACAACCGTTCATTGTTTAAGAATAAACAAGTCTTGTTGCCAGTTTCTAAAACTATTGCATGGTGTGGATTAGTTTATGCTTATCTCTGTACAAAAATGAAAAGCGAATAAGGAATCCAAACATCCCTTTAGTGTCTAGTTTCTACATGAAGGTAGACATTGCTGTCGCAGGTCAAACATCATGAATTTGATGACTACCGTACATATAAGTCATACAGATCAACCATATGGTATCATTAGACTTTATCAGTAAACAAACACATGATATTTCAAGGCTTTGGCTATAACATACCAGGAATTTTTGCCTTCCCCTCGTCTGATTTTTTCTAGCCCTTGGTTCAAGACAAGATCAAAGAATCACACCTTCTGGAAGCTCCTCTTGACCCTCCCCACTGCCCCAGCCCAACCTTCCTGCTCGCGTTTTCCACAGTACCCCATACCAGATCTAGTGCCAACTTCCTCCACTGTAATAATTAGGTTTTACCAAGATATTCACCATGATGCCATCCACCCCACCCTACTAGTCATCCTCCACCATCCCAGCTGGCAGTGTTTCGCTGCTGCACTGCCTCACAACCCACCCACCAACCACATCCACTGTGGGGCTGACCTTGTAAGCCTAGGAATGGAGAAATACTTGCTGAACCCTGAACACTCCAAACCCTAGTGTTACAAGATCAGACAACTAATTGTGATTAATTGTCCTTATCGTAACATGGGGCTCGACAAGGATCCTCGAAACAATTAACTTCGACTAGAAAACTAAGTTCCTATGGGCTGACCACATGGACCTTGGCACCCCACAACTGATGTGGCTGGGCTGCCTCTAGGGACTTATGTTAGATGATTATAGATTAGGCAAGGATATCCGTTGATTGGGTGTTTCCTATAAACCCAACTTGATCCTTGCCTCTATATTGTACTCCCTTGTACAATCAATCTATAGTTTCTATGCCATATTCACTTAACTTTGGAGTTCTTGGGAATTGGGCTTCCGAAAAGAAGTTGATCCTCCCAAGCACGCTTAACTTTGGAGTTCTTTGGAAAATTGGGTTTTAAAAGAAGTTGCAACTTATTGGTAGTATTCTATCAATCTTATTAAGCCCTCGGCTAGAGCGTGGCATCCTCACCCCCTTAGGAGAATGATGTCCTCGTTGGTCAATCCCAAGTGAGAACGTCCCCTTGGCCATGTCCGTGTGTCCTATGCCCCGATCACACACCATCCATGTGCACCATGCCTATGCAACTACACCCACATGCGCCCCGTGAAACCGCGAGGGGTCGGGCTCTAATACCATTTGTAACGTCCCACCCGTGCCCATTTACAACTGGCGGCTTTTTTAAGAAACAAGATTGTCCTCACAAACCAACACAAGTCTTTTCTACAAACTTTGTCCTCACTTCCGCGAACCTAGGAAGAATTTTTACGGTCGGTCACCCATCCCCAAATTGCTCCAAGCCAAGCACACTTAACTTTAGAGTTCTTTGGAATTGGGCTTCCGCAAAAGAAGTTGCAACTAGTTGGTCCGAGTATTCTATCAATCTTATTAAGCCCTAGGCGACACCAATCCTATAGTTGTTGCGGCTTGAGGGGGCACATGTGGTTTGATGCATCGGACTTTTTGTGGTCTTCTTTGAGCCACTGCCGGTCCTTGACGTTTTCGCCTGACATTGCCTATGTTGTCCACCAAATGCGTCTTCACATGCATGACCCCCCAAGAGCCCCATCTCGCGACAATAAAGCGGATACTTGGCACTCTCCACCTTGGTCTCCCTTTCTACGACCGCCTACATCGACTCCTGGTGCTATCGCAGGTGTTTCTAGGTGACAATCTCAAAACATGGTGTCAAGATCCGGTATTTGGTCGAGTATCGTAGCGATGGCTCATAGATTGCCAAGGCCACCGGCTGCATCACCTTCTCCATGAGCTGCACGCCCATCTTCGGCGCGCCATAGTGGTGTCTTGTGACAGCGTCGGTGCCACCTACATGATCTCCAATCGGTTGACATCAATGCACCAAACACGCCGAGATCGACTTTCACTTCGTCCCGAGCCACTTGCACTTGGTGCTCTCTTCATGTCTTGCATGTTCCTACCTCTTCGTAATAAGCAAACATCTACACCAAAAGGGCTTCCTTCTTTGGTCTTCATGGAGTTCAGGTCTAGTGCGAGCGTGCGGTCTTGGGACGTTTCGACTCTAGGGAGGGTTAGACTAGGTGCCTATGGGTTGTGGCCACATGGGCCTTGGCACCCACGATGTGGAATTTGGGGTGCCTCTAGGGACTTATGTTAGATGATTATAGATTAAGACAAGGATCTCCGTTGATTGGGTGTTTCCTATAAACCCTACTTGATCCTTTTCCTATATATCGTACTCCCTTATATGCGCTATCAATCAATCTGGTTTTCCTATGCATATTCACTTACAAGGCCATCGATCGATTAGTTAGGTTGCACCGACCCAACAAATTTGTATGGTGGGTAGAATTTGGCCCACCTTTAGTTGGTCCATTAGGTTTATATAGTATACTAAGAGAACGCCCGTAGCGTTGCCCGCGAAGAATTGCCGGTGTTAGTAGAAGATTTTTAGCATTCTCGATATGGACAACTAAATATATGTTAGTAAATGATGTGGTTTTCTAATGTGAATAGTGTTAGAATATTAACTCCTCTTATCCCTAGATTAGCCTTTTTATTATTAGCTATGACTATCGCTTTGCCGAGGCTGGATCAAGTCCTTTTCGGCCGCCCTTTGGGCTCCCTAGTTCCCTCTATTTATATGTAACCCTCATGTAAACTCGATTATCAATCTAATCTCATGCTTTTGTTGGCATTCTATCATGGTATCGGTTGACTAATCGGTCGACCTTCTCCTCTTCCCGCGCTTCCACCGCTTCTACCACCGCCACGGTAGCGCGTCGCCGCTGGCGTGCCATGGCCGCTCTCCCTCCTCCTCTCTCCGCAACGGTGGCCCATCGCCACCAAGCAAGGATGAGGCCCTCGCCCGCCGCCAAGAAGCCGGAGGCCGGAGGCCGACTCGCCCCGAGCACAACACCCAACTCCGTGAGGAGGCCGCTCTCCTCACGTCGTGCCGCCGCCCAGGCGCGCGTCAGCGCGTCACGCCCTTGACAAAAAGCGTCGGAGGCCGACGCCCGAAACGACAAGCGCGCCCTTCGTGACCAACCCGCCGCAGACGAACCTCCTCGACGGCGTCTCTCAAGGCGGCAGCGACCACTCCTTCGATGCGGCGGCCATCGCCGCTTTACCACCAGCCGCACCGCCGTCCGAGAACATCAAGAACTTGATTCCGATCGTTGCGGGCCTCCCATCTTCCAACTACTCGAAAAGTGGCGCCACTCGTCCTCCTCATCCTCGCCGTCGCCCTCCAGGACCATGTTCTCGGCGACGCCTCTCTCCTCATCGACCTAGGCATGGTCTGCATGGATACGTGGTCGTTTTCACGGATCTTCAACACTCACTCCCCGACCTCCTCGGCGTCATCCATGAGCGATGGCATCACGGCCGCTTTTGGCTCGGCCCTGAGCGGCGGTTCCTCAACAACCGTGAGTCTCATGCTCCTCGACGTCGAAGCGTTCCGCGCCTTCCGGGGGTGCCCCCGATCGGCGACCACCGCCGCAAGATGAAGGGCATGGCCGCCATTGCCGCTGATCTTGGCGAGCCCGATCCAGGACCCGCACCCTGGTGTTGAACGTCCTCTGCGGCCTCAACGAACGCTTCCGGTTCATGGCGAAGACGTCACGCGCCCCGGCCGTTCCATCACCGGCCACCTCCCCCCTCCCCACGGGGAGCCGGACTTTCTAGCGGCGACCTTGTGCAAGTGTTTTACCCCCCCGCAGGTACTAGGGCTGCTAGTGCCATCCCGGCTCCTCGTTCGGGCTCGTTGGTGCCCCGGACTCCTCACTCGGGCTTTCCAAAGACACAGTAGTCACTGCGTCGGGCCTCGGCACCGGGACATCGGCCTCCCAATCTCCCCGCCTAGATTTCCCCATTCGGGACCCCTTCACCGGCGCCCGGCTTCCACCTCGGCGCCCAGCGCCCCGTCCCGGTGCCCCCCACGCAGGTGCCCCGGCACGGCCTATTGCCAGAGCGGCGCCCCAAGCACCCCCGGCCGCCCCATGGTCGACACGGCACCAGCGTTTACCAAATCGCCGATTACTCACGTCTACTCAGGCGTGCGACCCCTCCCCGGTTCGTCCTCGGCGGTCCAGCATCGTCCCATCCCCGCCGGCTGTCAAGCAAGGCCCACAGCTTCCCACGGGTGTTGTTCCATCCAGCCGATTCAGCCAACTCCTCATGGCATGGCGACCCCAGCGGGAAGATTAGTCTTAGGCGCCGGCCAATTGTGCAGCCCCGTGTTGCTCTTGCACACTGAGGGCCCTCTCCCATTGCCAAGATCCTGTCGGAGATGCTCTTGCTTGATCCCCTCTGGCGCCAGGCCATGGGCGAGAATGACGCTGCTCTTCTGGACAACCGCGCATTTGGGACCTTGTTCGCGACCTGCCAAGGCCAATGTGGTTACGAGGAGAAGTGGATTTTCAAACATAAGTTTCATGTTGATGGTTCGTTGGGCGGATACAAGGCCCGTTGGGTGCCGTGGGTTCACTCAACGCCCGGTGTTGATTCTGCCCAGACTTTCAGCCTAATGCGTCAAGCCAGCCACGGTCACGTCATCACTCTGGCTCACTCGGGGACTGGCCTATTCATCAACTTGATGTGAAGAACGCCTTTCTTCACGGCACCCTATCCGAAACAGTGTACTGCTCTCAACCTACAGGCTTTGTTGACCCGGCTCTTCCTGATCATGTTTGCAAGCTCAACAAGTCCCTTTATGGATTGAAGCAGGCACCGCGTGCTTGGTACAGCCGCTTTGCCACCTTCCTGATCTCACTAGGGTTTTCTGAAGCAAAGTCGGATACTTCATTGTTCATATACCGCCGCGGCAATGACACAGTCTTCTTGCTCCCTCGTTGATGATATTGTGCTCCTTTGCCTCCTCACGCTTGCCAGCTCCTTCAGCGTACCATTTTCAGCCCTGAAGCAAGAGTTTGCCATGAAGAATTTGGGTCCTTTGCATCACTTCCTTGGTGTGGCTGTTCAGCGCCACAAGGACTCCTTATTTCTATCTCAGCGGCAATACAATCTGGACATTCTCACCCATCATGGAATGAGCGGCTGCAACCCTTGCTCCACCCCGGTTGACACATTGCTAAAAGTGTGCTAAAGTCTCCGTGATCTTTGGACCTCCATGATCCGACCCTATCGTAGCTTGGTAGGTGCTGCTTTGCAATATTTGACTTTTACACGGCCAGACATCGCCTATGCTGTCCAACAGATTTGCTTATACATGCATGATGACCTCGGGAAGGTCATCTTGTTGCTGCAAGCGGATTCTCCGCTACCTTCAAGGCACGCTCAGCCATGGGCTTGTCATCTCAAAAAGCCCCCCACTCAGCTAGTTGTCTACACCGACACCGATTGGGCGGCTGCCCGACACTTCCCGCCGCTCCATCTCCGACTTCTGCCCGTCTTCCTTGGTGGCAGCCTCGTCTCTTGGTCCTCAAAGCGCCAGGCCCACCGTGTGTCTTGGTCAGCGCTGAGGCAGAGTACCGCGCCCGTTGCCAGCGGTGTTGCTCCGGGAGCTCCACCACCAGCCCGACCTCCGGGTCTTGTCTATCACCATCTACCTCTCCACCAACCCTATTCAGCATCAGCGTACCAAGCATGTGGAGATTGATCTTCATTTCGTCCGCGAACATGTTGCCATTGGTGCAGTCGGGTTCTTCATGTTCCCACGTCCGTCACAGTCCCGACGTCTTCACCAAGGGCTTCCTTCCTTTGTCTTCATAGAGTTTCGCTCCGGTCGAGCGTTCGTTCCCACGGCGCTCCGACTGCGGAGGGTGTTAGAATATTAACTCCTCTTATCCCTAGATTAGCCTTTATTATTAGCTATGACTATCGCTGTTTCAGGGCTGGACTGGCCCTTTTCGGCCTACCCTTTGGGCTCCCTAGTTCCCTCTATTTATATGTAACCCTCATGTAAACTTCGATTATCGATCTAATCTCATGCCTGTTGGCATTCTGTCAAATAGCTTGAATGAAGACATAATGGCGGCAAGATAGTTGAATGTGCTTGTCGCCAAAAAAAAAAAAAAAAAAAAAAAAAAAAAAAAGGTGCTAGTGAGATGTTTTAGTGGATGCTAATGTGGACAAGACACTTTGCATGGAAGATAAATTGCTAGTGGGGTCTATGATAGGAGATATAGATATAGATGCTGTGAGAGGAGAGAAGGAGGAGCAGCAGCAGCCGTTTTTTCAGGTCCCAATTCCACTCAGCCAGCTCCTCCCTCCGCCCACCTCTGCCTAGGTCCCCAGGTGGCCCCTGGAGGACCCTAAACCTAAAGTTGCAGCTTTGGGGTCCATGACCACCAAGATGAGCCACCGCTCTTCCTCCTCGAATGTTGGTGTTTGCTGTTACTAACCTTTGATGTTTGAGTGTATAACGAGTCCCTTTGGGACATCGATCATCAACAAATAGATGTAGAGAACTCCTTGTGGGCAATGTAGACATAGAATATATGGCCCCTGACATACTTACAGCCCCCTCCTCCTCTCACGTGAAAACTCAAGGCAAAGTGGAGGATTTGAACCATTTAGTTTGACCAAATAGATGATGGTGCTCTCGAGTTTGTGCTTTAGTGAAAAAGTCTGCACTTGCAGTTCAGAGGGCACATACTGAAGAGAAATTGTTTTTTGTTGACAATGAGATCGAATAAAAGAGACATCAACACCCATATGATTTGTGAGTTCATGCTTCATGGATCATTGGCAATCTGTACTGCTCCAGTATTATCTCAAAAAAGAGGTGTAGGAGCATCACAAGAAATACCAAAGTCAGCTAGCAACCACTGAAGCCATACAATCTCTGTCTCTCTGAAGTGGTGGTAGCAAGAGCTCAAAGTTCTGCCTCTGTACTAGAGCGCAAAGTTTCGCTTAAAGCCTAGTCGCGCCTAGGCATTTTTGTATATATACTAATATACATATATTATCTTCTAAAAATAAAATCAACAGCTGAATAGTGAACCTAATAAAAAGAAAGGCTGGCCTAGATAGTTAAAAACTAGTCCATCTCTAGCACTCTAGCGGAACTTTGCTAGAGCGAGATAAGAACCACTTGGAATGCAATAGCCTGTGACAGAACCACGATCTGTGGGATCACTAGCCCAAGTGGAGTCCGAATAAAAGCATAAAGATGAAGTATGGCAGCAACAACAGAAAAAGGTCGAGGTTATTGGAGATGGGAAAAGCAGGGCCGGAGCGAAAAGAAAAATCGAGGGTGGGGCAGGATAAAATACCTGATTGACAAATAGCAATCCAGTATTCAATTCCTTGTGACATTAATATATCATTTAAAACTGTTGGTCACAGTCTTGCATTACATATTAATAACTGCATCTATGCAATTAGTTTTTCATATACAAAATCATAACATATGCAGCAAACATATAACAGACTACATATATATCCCAAGGTGAATATACAATTTTTATCATATGGAATGTAAGGTAAGAAAATCAACAATGTAGCATAACACACCTGATATTTATCCTAAGGTGAATATACAATTGTCCATATGCTCTAACCTGGAGAACTTCATTTGTACAATTACCAAAGTTGCTTCCATCCACTTTCTCGTGATTTATGGAATTGATAAGGCACCAAAAATTATAGTGAAAATCTGGGAAGCAAGATACTCAGAAGAAAAACTATATCCCAACCAATGAATCTAGAAGTCTAGCTAAACCAATGCAAGATAAAGAGTAGGGATTTCCTCAGATAGGGCTGATCATGACAGAACTTAATGGCCATCCATTTGCTTTATGTGTAAAATAAACCGCAAATAGAAGGTACTTGAACTCAAACACACATACCTTCCCTAAGCTGTCTACATGAACAACTTCTCTTTTCAGGACAACATCAGTAGGTGATTGTGAAATTTGAACGTTTTTGCTCAATTCCCTTTGAATTTCTAGAAGACGAGTGTGCCTATTGCAAGCAATTGCTTTCAAAATAAGTGCTTCAACATCAATGCAACTAAGATCAATAGAAAGATCAACCTCTTTATCAGTAAGTGGATCCAGTATAAATGAGCTGTGAAGACAATTTATCAGCATATCCTTCCCTGCCTCGATGCTGATAAATGGGGATAAATCAGGTTCTGTTGAACCACTGATGTTTTCGTCCTAGCCAGTAATTCACCTTCAAACCAGGTATCCTGGAACCACTCTGATCAAGTTTCCCCATCTTTGCCCAAGTTGCACCGGGCATTATGCCCAACTTGTGCTACACTATTATCTGAGATAAGTTCAGACCTTATTGCGTCTTTTCCATCTACCCTGCCGCAGAAAGTTAGCCTGCCTAATCACAGTATCCATAACAAGAGACACACATAATTCATGCAGTACAGTATACAAAATCATCAAGGGATTGTCAGTGTTAGCCATCCTCCGCTCAATATCATCACCCAAAGCATATCTTCTCGTCTCTTCAAGCTTAATGGGTCCAGTCTTCTCACCAACAAGTAACTCCATATGCAATAACCTCCAAAGCGAGAAATGGCCACGGTAACCCAATGTAAGAAGAACTTTAAACTCTCCACGTACACAAAGATTGGCTATCCCATCAGTCACGAAACCTCTGAAATTTTTAGGAAGTGAAGTTTCAAGTAATTTTGCCCGTACAAAGGGTGTTTTAATACCTTCAAAGTAGGCCTTCGTTCATCTTGAAAAAGTGTATTCTGGGTTCCTATTTCTCTATACATTTTGGTAATCTCCTATAACTCCTGTCACGAAGGACTTCTGTAGCAAATGGAACATCAAAAATGGGAGCACGGGCCTGCTGCAGTCCTTCATGCATAAAAGAACAGCGAGTCTGCTGTTTGAGTGAAACATGTTTCATGGCTAGAGAGCGTTGATGCCAGTTGCTGGCAGTAATTAACCAGAGGAACCTGAAAAGATCCAAATCACATGTCTCAATCACAGAAAAAATTTAAATAGTATCATCTCTAGCAAAGAACAAAGGATAAAAGTTCTGAAGAACTAAACAGAGTTGTAACTTTTTTTTTCCTCACACAGAGCAGGAGAACTGCGTGTCATTTCATCAGGTACAGGAAAAAGAACCAAAGGAGAGGCAGAGCCAACCCCCTAGAGAACCTAGTATAAGACTAACAGTGCCACACTGGAAGGAATGACCAAAACCCCATCAGGAGCCTAACCACATAACCTGCTGTTTGCATCTTTGATTGCTGCATTAGGGGAAGATTAGGATTAGCATTTCCATCTTGTCCCCCTGCTGTAGCAGCATGGCTGAGGCAGCCATGAATCAACATGGGCAAAGGCCATGCCTGTACCTTAAGGAGTAGAAGATCACCCTTCTAAAAGGATAATCTAAGCCAGGTACAGTAGGTAGTACGCTGAGCAAAGCTTGTACCTAGGAGTAGTGGTTGGTGTACTCACCATATCTTAGTGTACCATAGTTGGTACTAGATTGTGTATAAGTAGGAGCCATACGCAATGCAATGAAATCAGTTCAATTGCCCCAACATTCACAGTTTAGGGTTCAGCCACTGCTGAACCGGTGCTGTGTGTGTGAGTGTTGAGCTCGGCTCATCTTCTACCTTGGTGCAAGGTTGAGGGAAGAGGGGAGAGGTGAGGTGCTCACTCAGTGCTTTAGTGCAGGTGCCAACACCTGCTTCAGTGGCCTCCCGGCAGCTTGGGGACTCACGTTCAGGTGCCCTTCGCCAATTTCTTTTCTGAGCTTAAAGGAACTCTTAATTTTTTCTTGTCCTGGTACCGCGGCTCGGAATGGTGTTGCTGCGCTCAGAATGGAATGGTGTTGCTGGCGCAAGCACGTAGATCATCTTCTTGAAACGACTTGTGCTCTTATGATTTGCTTCCTCACCTCATTTTTTGGGCTGAAGCAATCTTCACTACCACCTATTTAACCAACATTCAACCCTCACTTATGCTCTTAAAGGTGGCATCCCATATGGCCTTTTGGGTACATCCACCTGATTACTCAGTCTTCACCTTTTTGGATATGCATTGCTATGTTCTTCACTTTATCTTCTAAGCTCGCGTGAGCGCGCAAAGTAGCCCCTCAATGCATTGAATGTGTTTTCTTAGGCTACAGTCTTTTTTGAAGCACAAAGGGCTATCATTGTTGGGATCTAGTTACTTTCGCCGTATCTTGGATCTGTCGGGCGTTATTTTTATAAGTCTCATTCCTTCTATCCTCGGCCCTCATACGATCTTTCTCTCTTGGTACATTGTCAAGCCTCTGTCCTTCTTGACTTTCCTCATGCACCTATCCAGCGTGGCGCTTCCTCCACCACCATCATAGCGCCCCTGCCCTCTCCTCCACGCCCTTTGGCAGGCGTCTAAAAACGGAACTTGGTCTATTTATGATTCAAACCTCCGTGATTCTGCACCTACACTCATCGGCTCCGGGACCCCTCACCTCTGTTGAGTCACCGCCAGATGTCTCATCTCTGTGAGACATCCCCGGTTCGGATTCTTTCTCTCAAATCTCCTCAATTTATAACCAGCCAGCGGTCATGGATCATTTGAAGCGCTGTCGGCCGTTATGGTTTTGTGTGCATGTCTTTTCTAAACTGTTGTCGCACCATGTTGCCATTTGTCATCCTAAATGGCAGCTTGCCATATGCTGAGGAGAGTCGGTGCTCTTGAGCACATGGCGCGGGATCTTGTTTCTCTTCCTTCTCATGCTTGTCCCATCCGTGCAAGTGGGTTTATAAGCTCAAGACAGCTCTAATGGCTCTTGAAGCGTTATAAAGGTCGCGTCTTGTTGCTTTCATTGGCTTTTCACGTAAAATTATGGTGCATTGTATGATGAGACATTTGCTTTTGTGAAACTCACACTTGACCACTATTCGCACTCTCCTTGTTGTAACTTCTGATGCGTGCTTTTGTTCATTTCTCAACTTGATGTCAAAAATGTCTTCCTTAATGGTGTGACTCAGGTAAGGGAGGTCTACATCGACCCCCTCCTAGGTGTTTTGCTCACGATATTTTTTCTTCTTGATGGCATGGTTTGTCATCTTATTTAACTCTTTATTGATGAAAACAAGCTCCTGGGTGCTTGGCGGCTTTGGCGCTTTACCTCTGTGATCATTGATCTTTGGTTCTTTCGGCGACCTGATCGCTTATTATTCACACATCACCTGCGGTTGCACTCTTCTTCTACTTTATGTAGATGATATATTATTATCAGTGATGATTACGAGTATATTGCCTTTGTCGAGCCGTCGTCTGTCGGCGATTTCTTTTTATGCGATGTTGGTCCTTTTAGATTATTTTCTTGGGATTGAGGTTTCTTCCACCTCGATGGCATCTATTTATCCCAAAGAGAAATACATCAAAGATCTTCTTGCTTTCTCTTCCCTCAGCGATCATTTACCTTTGTTGAGAGTCCCATCGAGGTTAATCTTCAGCTCCGTCCACCGATGGTAAACCTCTCACCGATCCCACTTGGTATGCGTCATATTGTTGGGAGTCTTGTCTATTTGTTTGTGACCCGTCCGACATCTCATATGTTGTGCACATTCTTGAGTCAATTTGTTTCTGCTCCCACCAATATCCATTATGGCCATCATCTTCATGTCTTGCGTTATCTTAAATTGGAACCATTACCGCAGCTGATGTTCTTCCACGTGTTCTAGCTCTTTTGCTCCAAGCTTACTCGTGCTACTTTGGGCTGGCATTGTGACCATCGCTCTCTCTTTTCACGCCTCTATTGTATCTTTATTGAATTTTGGATCTATCATTTGCTTTTTGATAATACATATATGTATTACTGGGTAAGGAAAATGTACAAATACAAGTGATAGAAATACATATATACACATACTAGCGGATATATAGACAGCTGTCTAACCAACTTTGCACAAAGGCACGGCAAAACAGAAGTACAAAACCCTGCGACCTTGTGCATTCGGGGAATGCGAAACGCCCTAAGCCGGCTAGCGTAGCCATGGGGTGCGCCGGTTGCCCATTTGTCGAAGGGAACAAGGTTGCCGAGAAGCGAGAGAGCACCGGCACTCGGGCTTTTGATAAGAGTCATTAGAAGAAGGCGAGACCGTCGTGGGGGACACGCTACGAGTTCCTCTATTCCGAACCGAGAGCTCACCATCGAACACCGTCGAGGGAGAAGAAGCTCATTACGCCTAGCCTCGCGCCAAAAGAACCCACAACCACCACAACATCCATGGAGAAGAGAACGCCCGGATCGCCCGTCTCTGAGATAGCGGAACGCGGACGAACTTCGGTCTCCTAGACAAGATCGAACAAAGCGGACCTCACGCTTCATGCGCTCGTCGCGGCCTGGCAAAGCGTCGGAGGCGGGGAAGAGCACACAAGGACCTTATTTTCATGGCAGCGCGCGCACTCAAGCGCCAGCCGTAGAAAACATAGACCTAGATACTTGCAGAGAGGAAAAGAGTACCTCCGTTTTTGTCTCTCTCATTGCTTGGAAGACAAAGCAGAGGCTGCGGATCTCGTTCGAGTCGGAGCCGGTGTGCAAGTTGCATGGCTCTGCGGCGAGAGGTTACATAGCTTCTCGCCCACTCCTCTGCCGAGAATTTCGATTGTTTTCGTTACGCCCACTCCTCTTCTATCGGACAATACCGGTGCTATCAATATAGCTCGTGTTCTGTGAAGCATGAGCTCACCAAGCACATTGGGAGTTGATGCATACTACACTTGGTCTCGGGTGCAAGATGATGTCTATTGCTCGCTCGGATGGCTGATTTCTTCACCAAAGTGGCTAGTATGAGCTCGACAGCTCGGTTCGTTTTCTCTCAAACTTCGCTGTTTGTGATCCAGCGAATTTGAGGGATGATATGGTGTATAACATATTACATGTTTGGGTTTGTTGTCCCCAGGGATAGATTGAGCTCCATTCCAGCACACCTAAGGGGCTATAAAAGCAATGCGGCTTGCGGATGCTATTGTTGGTTCGTCGATGGGTCGATATAAAAGGGTGCTCGTGACCGGTGGATGACCTCCATTACAACGAGGTGCGATCGGATCTTTGGAAGGTAGCTATCTCGGGTCCTATTAAATCGTCTTCACGAGGCTTTTTCCTTGGCACAATTCGGTTTTGCACCATGGAAGAGTGTGTAGATGACTGGGCCCCATTTGCTTTGCAAATTCTTCATCGGCTTTCATATGTAAGAATCGCTGGTTGGCAGCCAATCAGGTCACCGGAGAAGTCTCACACACCCTGCTGCTTGCTTTCAGTGACCAAAAATGAAACTGTACAACACTTAGTTCAGTCTCCTGCCTGCACTATTGAGTTTGGTATATAATCCTACAGAAGGTCAGCCCTAGCCTCAGTTGCTCCTCAGCCAACACTGAAACAAGTTCTCAAGCTGGTGGTGCAAGCTGTGATGGGTGTGCCAAAAAACCTATAAGCGGAATCACCAAATTATGATCATCGCGATATCTCTTAAAGGGAAATCTGGAAGGCACCGAGAGGAAATGGCTGTGCGTTATGGCTGGCATTGCTTTAAACGCATTTCCTATCTTGCTGCAGATTATCACTTATGAGGCATTTTGTGGTGTAAAAAGCAGGTGCAAAAGGTTTTCAGGAGTTGCTTACCAAGGCAATTGCTGGAGGGTCATTGGCCTATTTACGCTCTAAGGCACTAGCCATCTTAGATGGGTTGCTTCTGTCTCTTGTCTCTTGGGGTTTTAGTTTCTTTGCTGGCGATTTTGTGTGTCTCCTGGTGTGAGTGCAGGTCACTTCCTTCCCCAGTTTCCTTTTTATCTTCTGCCGGGATCTAGGACTGGAACTGCAGCAGATCAGGGACCTCCACTGCTTCCATTTGTGGTCTTGTCATCGTGGATGCACAGGCACTTCGTCTGGATGATCCCATGGTGCGGCAGTGGTGTGGTGCATCCTGCCGCTTCTGAGCGCACCAGCCCTGGTGGGCCCCAAGTGCTCTAGGTGGATGGCTGCTGGTGGGCCATCCACGGTAGCTTTTATTGCCTCTCAGTCAAAGTTGTGGCATGGGTTTATGCATACCTTACAAGCTTGGTCGGGTTCAGAGAGAATAGTTCATATTTGAGCTTGGCGACATACTGGATGGCTTGTGAGGCAAGATTGGTTCGATCAGGAGATACAAGCCACAACATATATTTGAGTTCTGGAAAGTGATGATCAATGCTAAATACTGAAATTGCCTCTCGCTTGTGCATGACTTGTCATCTGTTGATGGACAGACTACATATTTGAATTTATGCCAGCTCCATTTCCATCTCTGCGAAGGTTATTTTTTGGCTCTGATGGAAACACAACATATCCCGACTCAATTTTCAACCTTCAATGCCACAGTGCACAAAGGGGAGGCCTTTTGGAGGTCTTTGTCTCATTGCCGAAGCGTTAATGTTTGCCCTGCATTACCAATGGGTCATCTTGAAGAACTTTCCGACACTTTTGGTGGGATTTGATCAGGGATCCTACTCAAATTCTTATTGTCATGGTCTACTCTCCGGATACTACCCTTAGGAGGCAGTTAAGGATTTATTTCAGTTTTGGCGGCGTGACTCTGTGTACTTAGGGATTTATATCCTAATCTATGTACTCTGGCTCTAATGTTTTTATATATAGGGTTTTCAAAAAATCACGCGGCTTTCCCTAACGTGTTCAGAAAAGCAAAAGGTCTTAAGCGGTATAAATAGGTGAGGATCCTGAGGGTTGCTTTGTTAAGCCTCCCTTCCTCTTTTCTCTCCTTTAATTTCGTCAAGCTTCAAATAGCGGTCTCCTTTAACTCATCAGGAGTCAAGGGAGGAAGGCTAAAGGTAGCGGGAATTGTGTGTCAGAGCAGAGCCGCACGCGACACGGCCCAATCAAAGGGTATGCCCGATCCCAAGCAGAAAGCCGCTACTAGGTATAGGTTTGTTGATGTGGACAGTTTATAGAGCAGCATGTGTGCCTTCTGCACTTCCACCGGCAGGGAAGCGAAAACCTGCGCCAGGACAGTGCGAGCAGCTCTGGATGCTGTTGGAGCTTAAAGAGGTGGCATCGCTCAGCTTGTGAAGCTGGTTTCTCAACCTGTTTGGTGCTGTTTTAATGGCGCTGTTATCTGCGACTGTTGAGTGTTTACTTGCGTCTGTATGTTGAAGTAGTAGTCGAGCTGAGGCCAACTTTTTGTTCTGAGATATTATGTCTATTGCCGGATGTATTTGGCCAGGTGTAACTGAGCCCTGCATTAGCTTCGTTGCAAGCTTTGGTTTATTGTTGGAGATAGTCTAGTGGTCTTATTAATACTGTGATTCTGTTGCTTGTTTGGAGTAATGAAATTTGGACAGAACTTGGACAGAACAACCTACATGAAAATAATGCTTTATTTGGAAGCAAACAAAACCTATAATCAACCCATTTAAAAAGCTACAATCCTTCCAAAATTTATAGCTCTACATATCTACGATTATACAAAATTAAAATATTTTATAATCTTTTCAAGCACATGGATATATACATAAACCACAAATGAAAAGGCTATGCACAGTTGAACATTGTGGATTAAACTTCAGGCAGAAGCAGAAATGCCATACTGCTGGAGATGAGGTTTGTTTTTTAGTTTTCATTTTAATGAGGATATACACCAGTGTACAAAGGATGGTACTAAGCGCATCTAGATATAAAATTTATCACTATATCCCATTTCGAAATAAAACAAGGGTATTTTACATGGAGCCTTCTGGATCAATCGAGAAAATGAGCTGTGGATTAATTTTAACTGCCAATGAAGTTACAACGTTGTGATCTAATCTAACATAAACCAAATTGTGAATTTGTGATGCTTTTGCATGCCAAGGTCAAGGGAGCGAGGTAGTTCACAGAAGATTTGGGTCAGTATGTCATGCTGACTCCTGTTAATGTAAACAAGGGACTAACTAATTTTTAGTCCTAACTTATAGGGACTAATAGTCTCTTTTCCACTAGTCTCTCAAGAGGGACTAATGGTCATATCTAGTCTAGTCCATGGTCCCATCCAAACACCCCTTTATTTCTTTGATCCAACTATATCCTAGTGTCATGTTGCTCTTCATCCAATAACAATGCATACAGCAGCGAGTGATGTCAGGAGGACCTAAGCAAGCCTAATCGATCCAAAATAGTGTATTGCGCTAATGAACACATGGTTCGCTTCTGCACAAAATTACATCTGTAATTGAACATATATAAGGTTTCTTTGATTAAATTTTGCGGAGGAGGGTTAGATAATCGGCTGGGGCTGGCCTGCTGACACCACTTGGCGAGTGATCACGGAGCCGGAGACATACGCTGCCGCGATGCGTGTCGACGCCAGAGCTTGAGCAGGTCGGATCTTCTTCTCGGCGTCCGACCTTAGCCGCACGCCCTCCTTCTTGCGCCTCCGCTTCCGCCTGCCCGAGACACTCTCCACTGAGCCTCCCGCAGCGCGTGGTACGACTCCTCGGCCGCGAGGCCGGACCATCGCGCCCAGCTTCTCACCGTTTGCTGCCCTCAACTCCACCCGCCATGGCCTCTCGGCCTTAGCGCTAGACCGACTGAGATGTCTTTATCACAGAGGAGATTCGTGTTCCTCGGGGCGGGAGGGATCAACCCATCCAGGCAGACCAAAGCTACCTCACCAACGAGGAAGGGGGACAATCCGTCCACACCCTCGGGTCATCAGGTGGGATCTCCGCTCCTGGCGATGAAGGGTGGAGGCGGGGACGACGGCGACGGCAAAAGGGAGGGTAGTTGAAGAAGCTGGCGGAAAAATGGTGTCTTCGAGGCGGCGAAGGCGGCGGAGAGCTCGCAGTTGCTGCGAGAGCGGCCTGCTTGATCCGTTAGAGCCTGTTCGCTTGGCTTACCAGCCAACCAGTCAAGCCAGTCGCGTATTTTCTCCCAGCGTGTGCGTGGCTGACCAATGGCCGATGCTTTCTCTCGCGGCGTGGCGAGACGGCGGTGAGCAGGCTCAGTGTCTCGCTTTTGGTTTGGGGATTTTTTAACGGACCTTACTATTTCGTGTTTATTTTTTAAGTTTTTCGATTGCACTCATGTTTCTATGTTTAATTTCTCTATACATTCTAGTCGTCACTTTCTCA